>ML306763.1:0-13561 GCA_005239505.1 Nicotiana paniculata
TTCTAGCTGACTTATTTGAAGAAGCCTTAGCCTTTGTGGGTTTTGGTGTCTCAGCCACACCTGCAGCAGGGTGCTCCTCCTGTTGGACCAGGTCCAACCCAGTCTCTTCAATCTCAACCTCAACATGTTCTCCAAATTTTGCTTTTCCTTTTGCTGCCCTCTTCTTCTTGCTCTCCTTCAGAGCCTTTTCTAATTTCTCTTCTACATCTCTCACAGTGCTACGAGTAGCTCTTAATTTTAGAGCAGGAACATCAGCAACTTCAGAAATTTTTCTTTTCTTTGAAGGAACTAGGTGAGTTGTCTTCTTGGGTTTCTGACTCCTTCTTCTCTTGGGGTTATAAGACTCACCCAGTTTCTTCAACATTTTAGCCAATGTTTCTTCCCCCGATGAACCAGGTTCATCTGTTCCTTTCTTCAGACTTGCAAGACCTGCGGCATCTTCCACAACTATGCTTCACCCTAAATCAGTGACGTTTTCTCCAACAATTCCAAGAATGGGACCACAAATAACCAGCGTGGTACCATCCTACCTAGATCCCCTCACATCTTCTTTTCCCTCTCTCTCAAGAATTCTTTATTTTCTCCAACCCTTCTTCCTTCCAGGTATTTCAACATCAATAACAGACCCAACCAACACAAATCTTTTATCAGCAGAAGTAAATTCAGAATCGATTTTAAGATTACCTTTTTCAGAACTGGTCGAACCAGGTGCATCTTCCTCATTAGATGATTTAAATGATTCACTGGATGAATCTGACTTAGTAACTTTTTCTGCTTTAATAAGATCCTTCAAGAATTTTTCCCTAGCCCCAGAAACAACAGATTTTCGGGCAAGAACTTTAACACGACGATTCTTGGGGGCAGGAGTAGGGTTTGGAGTGGGTTCAAGAATGGGTGTATTTTTAGGGGATGATGTAATTTCTGGTGATTCAGAGCTGTAAACGGATGGAGAATTGGAGACAGATTCATAATGTCCTCCATCGTAATCACGATTAGGTGAGGAATTAGACGAGGAAACTGGTGAAGGTGAAGACATTTTTTATGCTTTGTTAAGAGGAAAGAATGAGTTGCAAGTTTTGGGTTGTGTAGTATGAGTTAAACTTGGTTTGAAGGTAGCTTTATGAAGAGAGGAGTAGTGATTGCATTTTATAAGATATGGCTATTAATTTTACAACAGGTAAAAAATTTATTCAAGTGAAAGTCTAATAGTTATAGGAGTGTCATTGATTTAACGGTTGAAAGTTCCCTATTTCTAGGCTAATTGAGTATTGATGTGACTCCTTAGAACGGGTTCCTTTATGGATTAGTACAAAAACTTAGGAATGAACCAAATTTAGATAGAATCCTGGTCATGTATGACTGTAATTGAATTAATATATGGAGAAGAGTACGTACCTTGTCAGTCAGATGAATCAGCATAGAAGAACCAGGTTCATCCTGTTAGAAATCTTTAAATTGCCTCAATTTACAAAGATAGATAAACATTATTAGTATCCAGAGAATCATATTAATACATGGAACAAGAGTATAGCAATAAAGACATGATGTTGAGCAATTATTAATCTGATTAAGTACCTAATTAAAATTTTCTAGCCAAAAAAATATTCGTTTATATAAATATATTTTTTTCAATCAAGTGATCTTAATCATCCCTAATTCCAGCCTGTTTCTCTCAAAATGCTCCCTACTAAGTGTTTTAGTGAATATATCAGCAATTTGATGATCAGTAGCACATAATTCGATTGAGATCATTCCTTTTTCATAGTTATCCCTTAGGAAATGGTGTCTAACATCTATGTGCTTAGTCCTTTTGTGATGAACCGAGTTCTTCGTCATACTACTAGCACTAGTGTTATCACAAAAAATAGGAATGCATCCCACATCAATACCAAAGTCCATGAGTTGTTGTTTGATCCATAACAACTGGGCACAACATGAGGTTGCAGCCACATATTCAGCCTCAGAAGTAGACAAAGCTACTGAATTTTGTTTCTTGGTAGCCCAAGACACAAGGCATGAACGTGAAAAGTGAGCCATACCTGAAGTACTTTTCCTGCCAACTAGGAATCCTGCATAATCAGCATCAACATATCCTACAAGGTCGAAATTACTACCTTTAGAATACCAAAGGCATAAATTAGTGGTGCCTTTCAAATATCTCAAAATTCTCTTTACTGCAGTGAGGTGGGACTCCTTTGGATTTGCCTGAAACCTAGCACAAAATCCCACACTGAACACAATATCAGGTCTGCTGGCAGTGAGATACAATAGAGACCCAATCATCCCTCTATATAGCTTCTGATCAACAAATGAACCAGGTTCATCCACATCCAATTTTGTAGTTGTGGCTATGGGAGTGTCTATATTTTTTAAGTCTTCCATTTTAAAATTCTTGAGCAATTCTTTCACATACTTTTGTTGGTGGATCATTGTTCCATTTGGGTTTTTCTTAATTTGCAAGCCTAAGAAAAAGTTTAGCTCACCCATCATACTCATCTCAAACTCACTTCCCATTAGCATAGCAAATTCCTTGCTCAATTTTTCAGAAGTCGCCCCAAATATAATATCATCCACATATATTTGCACAACCAGGAGATCCTTACCCTTTTCCCTTAAGAACAAGGTACTATCAATTTTGCCTCGTTTGTACCCATGTTCTAGCAGGAATTTTGATAATCGTTCGTACCATGCTCTTGGTGCCTGTTTGAGACCATATAGAGCCTTGTCGAGTTTGTATACGTGGTCAGGTGACTCCTTGCTTTCAAAACCTGGAGGCTGCTTGACAAATACATCTTCCTTCAGATAGCCATTTAGAAAGGCACTCTTAACATCCATCTGATGAAGAGTGAATTCCATGTGTGCAGCAAATGCTATAAGAAGTCTGATTGCCTCCAGTCTTGCCACAGAGGCAAAGGTCTCATCATAGTCAATTCCTTCTTCTTGACTATATCCTTGAACAACTAATCTTGCCTTATTCCTTGTAACAGCTCCATCCTCATCAAACTTGTTGCCGAAGACCCACTTGGTGCTAATTACTGATCTATCTAATGGCCTGGGTACCAAGTTCCATACTTGACTTCTTTCAAACTGATTCAGCTTTTCTTGCATGGCATTTACCTAATCAGCATCGTGTAGGGCTTCCCCCATGTTCTTTGGTTCGATCATGGATAGAAAGGCATCAAACGCACACAGATTTTTCAAGGATGATCTTGTTTTGATTCCGGATGCCAAATCTGTTATGATGTTCTCAAGAGGGTGAGAAATATGATATCTGTGTGGGTTAAGTACCAGCTGTTCATTCCTAGATGATTCCATGGTGTCTTGGTTCTGTAGAGCAGGATCAGGGCCATGTTGCATATGTTGAATTCCCCCTGTCATGATGCTTGGGGTAGTTGAACCTAGTCCATCACATGTTCCACCTTCCATACTTTCTTCAATGTGATCACTGCTTCTTACCAGTCCAAGCTCCTCATCTTCAGGTTCCTGTCTCTCAGCAAGAATGTTAGTTTCATCAAAGACAACATGTATACTTTCTTCTACACACATAGTTCTTTTATTATACACTTTATAAGCTTTGCTATGTGATGAATATCCCAAGAATACTCCCTCATCACTTCTGGGGTCAAATTTTCCTAGGGAATCTTTGCCATTATTATGTACAAAACACTTGCATCCAAAAGCCCTAAAGTGGGATATGTTGGGCTTTCTCCCTTTAAGTAATTCATAGGGAGTTTTCTCTACCAGAGGTCTGGTCATGCATCTATTGATTATGTAACAAGCAGTGTTTATTGCTTCAGCCCAGAAGTTGTGAGGTAGTTTGCTAGATAGAAGCATGGTTCTTGCCATGTCTTCAAGAGTTCTGTTTTTCCTTTCAACAACCCCATTTTGCTGTGGGGTTCTAGGAGCAGAAAAGTTATGATTAACACCATATTCATCACAGAACTTAGCAAACCTAGAATTCTCAAATTCAGTACCATGGTCAGATCTTATTGATGCCAGTTGATGTCCTAATTGATTTTGAGTTTTCTTGACAAATGAGGTGAACATATCAAATGCTTCATCCTTAGATGCCAGGAATAAGGTCCAAGTGAACCTTGAAAAATCATCAACTAGCACTATCATAGATCCATATGAACTAGTTCTAACAACCTGATGGTACTGGCTATTTTCTTACTTTTGAAAGAGGACCTTACCTGCTTCCCCCTGGCACATGCCTCACAAACTTTGTCTTCCTTGAACTTAATGTTAGGAAGTCCTACCACAAAGTCCTTAGAGACTAGTTTGTTAAGTTGAGTTAGACTTGCATGACCAAGTCGTCTGTGCCACAGGAGGGGATCACTGTCCAACACACTTAGGAAAGTGAGTTCATTTTCAGACAGTGTGGAAGAGTCTATGACCTAGATGTTATTCATTCTTTTTACCTGCAAAACAATCTTGTCAGTAAGAAGGTTAATCACAAAACATTTGTGGAAGTAAAAGCAACTAGGTTACCTCTGTCACACAGTTGTGATACACTAATCATGCTATATTTCAAGCCATCTATTAGATACACATGTTCAATGGATCGTGTATCATCCTTTCCTACCTTACCAACCCAAATGATTTCACCTTTCTTTATGTTTCCAAAGGAGACATTTCCTCCTTTGATACTTTCAAGTGAAAGGAACTGTTCCATTTTCCCAGTCATATGCTTTGAGCAGCCATTATCGAAATACCAAATCTGGCTGCCTCCTCTCACTTGAACCTACAAAAAGAATCAAAGGTTAGTCTTAAGAACCCAAACTAGTTTGGGTCCTTTTCTATGAGAGAATGGATGAATCAAATTTTTCCTGGCCCAATTTGGTAGCCAGATTTTCCCTTTTACAAACCTCTCATTTTTTGACTGGCCTACTCTTTTGCAGTACACTCATATTTGTAGTGCCCAGTCTTACCACAATGGGTGCAGATTTTATTCTCAAGAAGAGTGAGATACTTGTTTTTGGGATCCCACTTGGGCAATTGACTTCCAAAGCCAATCCCTCTCCTGTTGCTACTATGATTCTCTTGAAGCCATATCAGGGCGTCAGAGGATTTATTCCATTTACAAGTTCGATCTAATTCATGTTTGACTTTGCCAAGTTCTTCATTAAGAGTTCTTATCTTTTCATCCTTGGCATACATCTTATCTTTTAGTTTTCCCATGTTTTCTTCTAACATGATATGAGAATAATCAACAACCTTTTTACTTGATCCTAGCTTTAGCTTTAAGTTTTCAGATTTTAGTTCTAGAATCTCAGTTTCAAGTGGATGAACCTGGTTCAACAAGTCAGTGTTTTTCTTTTCAGATTCACTGACTCTGATTTCCAGGTTCATGCACTTTGCTTTTAGCATTGCACATTCTTTAGATAGTTGATCCTTCTCTTTGGTTGTTTCCTCAGAATCATCTATGAAATCAAGTAGCAACTCAGAGAGTTTTTCCTTAGATAGGAACTTTACTTTGTTTTTAAGATGGGAGATACTTACCTCTGGTTCTTCATGTGATTCCTTGTCAAATTCTCCAATTGCCATGATCGCCTGATCTTCAGTCTCCCCATCTTCTGATTCTTCATCTGAACTTTCCCCCCAAGCAGCAACCATAGCCTTTGTTGTGGTTTTCTTGGGTTGGACATGTTCCTTCTTCCTGTTCCTTCTCTCATATCTCTCTTTTTTGCATTCTACTTTCCACTGAGGACAGTTTTTAATGAGATGGTTAGTCTTACCACATTTATAGCATCCCTCGTTGGTTGGTCTTTCTGGAGCTTTTGCTTTGTTGTAGTTTTCTCCTCTAGAGATGTCTTTCTTCCTCATGAGGAAGTTTCTAAATTCTTTGGTGACCATGGCCATCTCATCATCTTCCAAATCTGCTCATAGGGCTAGACTCCTCTCCTTCTTTGGACCATCCATCTTCATTGTCTGCCTTCTCAGTTTATAGGCAGTGAGGTTTCCAATTAGCTCATCCAATCTGAGGGTTGCCATATTTTTGGATTCCTGGATAGCAGTGATTTTGCTTTCCCAAGAAATAGGCAAGACCCTTGTTAGGATCTTCTCAACCTTGTCCTCTTCAAGAATGACTCTTCCAAGAGACTTCAGTTCATTAGTCAAGGTTGTGAACCTTGTGTACATCTCTTGGATAGTTTCTCCTTCTTTCGTAGTGAAGTTTTCATAGTGAGAGTATAGTACCTCTTGACCTTTTTATCTGAGGTGTTCCTTCATGGGCTACTTGCAAGGTGTCCCAAATCTCGTTGGCAGTGGTGCAACTTTGGATTCTGTTGTACTCGTCTGGACCTAGTCCACATACTAGCCACTTTTTGGCCTTTGCATTGTTCTCCCATTTCTTCAAATCCTCAGCAGTGCAATAAGCTCTTATCTTTGGTATATATATACCTTCAGCAGTCTTCATCATGGTAGCTATAGGACCATCAGTGACTATGTCCCAGAGTTCATAGTCTTCTCCAATTAGGTGATCCTTCATCCTATTTTTCCACCATGAGTAGTACTGGCCATTGAAGAGTGGTGGCCTTGCAGTTGATTGACCTTCCCAATTTCCAGGTGGTGCACTCATCTTGATCTTCTCCAAGGTGTTAGCCTTTCAAGGATAACCTGCTCTGATACCAATTGATGTTTTAGACTTCAATACCACACAAGAAGATAGGTTACTTTGTGTGGTACCCAATTTTCGAGTGTTGTCTCAGTAGAAGAACTTGGTTCTTCTTGGTGTTCCAACTACTACTGTTGCAGAATAATAAAGGCAGTAAAGTAAAAACATAGAGATTTTACGTGGGAAACACCTGGCTCAAAAGGTGAAAAAACCACGACCTACTCCTCAGTAGGATTTGCTCAACTCTTCACTAAAAACTCTGAGCCAAACGGACTTACAAAATAAACTCTTTTGTAATCCTAGGACTAACTCTAATCCCTTTGTAGTAACTAGCCCCTAGCTAATTTCTACACACCTCAAGTTAACTCTAACTTGAACAATACGTACCTATTACAATTGCTTCTATGAAAGCTGAAAGATAGTATATTAAAACTCCTACTACAATCAACTAGACTCAATAATCAATCAGATGGAACTGGTTCTTTTAGTTGAACTGTAGCCTTTGCATCGCACAATGATTCTGCTAGCAAAAATAACTCTGGNCAATTAATCAGATCAGTTTACAACCTTTTCGCATTAGGAGACAATTTCTTGGTTCATTGATATTTCATATTTACAAACATCTCCTAAGCATATACGGTACATGTACCAGCTATTTAGTTCAAGATGTGTGCTCTGATGGACCTGGTTCAACTGGTCATCCATTTGTCAATATTCAAAACTATGCAGTGACATGGGTCAACACCCTGGGTCCCTGAGGCCCTTGGGAACTTTGACACACTGGAAACCTGGTTCTAATGTGCTATGGATAAATCACTGTGATGTTGTTATGGTTGGAAGGTCTGGTTCCCAGGTATATCAGGGCCTAATGAAGGCTCCCTATAGTAATCCATTACTATTATGTAATTCATTTGCTATTCTGGTCTGTAGAAACTTTGTAATAAACAGATTCTAAAGATATTTAGTAAAGTTGGGGGTTTCTTATTTCCTTTTTCTTAAACGGGTTAGAAATCCTGCCTATTAGGTTAAAAAAGCTGTATGCTTAGAAATCTTGCCTGTAGGACTTTCGTGATGGTATTAGTTCTGAGTTCTATATTTGCATATTAGAAATCATGCCCATAGGGTTGACATTAAATTGCATATTCGAAGTCCTGCTCATAAGATCAACAAATGTGTATTAGTAATCATGCATATAGGACCTTGATGTTTGAATTAATCATTTTTCTGGCAATCTGCATAATTTCTTCCCATACATGGTTTAATAGATATCATGCCTATAGGATAAAAAATCAGTCTCACACCTAGAGATCATGCCTATAGTATTTAAATTAATTCAGTAATAGATACCATGTCTATAGGACTAAAGCCAGTTTCAAACCTAGAAATCATGCCTATAGGACTTAAGTCAGTACAGTAATTAGAAAGCATGCCGATAGGACTTAAGTCAGTGCAGTAACTAGAAAGCATGCCTATAGGATTAAAAAGAGAAATAAAACATGTCTCTATAAAGTTAAAATCAGTGCTACACCTAGAAATCATGTCTATAGGTCTGTAACCAATAAATTTGTAGAAATCATGCCTTTCCATTAATTGGTTCTGAATTCAATCTCCATTGTCAATCACTTAGGCAATATACCTATAGGACTTAATAATAATTCTGGGTTTATATTTGTGATGTATTACTGCCTGAAGATCCCAGATTATACTGAATAAAATCAGTAGGCAAATAATAGGTCGTAACACTCGCCTTAATAAAACTGCCTCTGCACTCTGTTTTCTCACATAGATATCCTACATGTAGGATTTTAAGGTTAATAAAGGTCATAATACCTCCAGGGCCATAGATAAGGGACAGGTAGTGCACACATAGGGAACGAGCTAGAATCAAACTAGAAATCTTAAGTAACAAATTAAAGATAGTAATCGGGTAGTAAGGAGATGATATTCTGTGTGCAAAGTACTATGAGTAACTCCCCGACTTGAGGGAGTTACAAAGTATTGCACAGGGTGATCCTATAGGCTAAAAAACTTAGGACCCCCTCCCCCCATTCCTGTTATAAAAAAATTAGGTATTTTATTTGTCCAAATTGCTTAGAATAATTCCCTTAATTTATGTTCGGTCGGGACCTACCGTTGTGGACCTCGAGGGGTGCCTAACACCTTCCTCTCTAGGTAATTTAAGCCCTTACCCGATCTCTAATGATGCAAACTGGTTATATGAGTTATCTGCTCTAGGTTCCCTAACGCACCTTAATCCATTAGGTGGCGACTCTCTCAATTCCAATTACCTACCCTCTCAAAATAGGAGTTGTCCCAAAAAATGTCGAAACCCGATTTCGCAAGAAAAAAGGAGATGCGACAGCATGGCAACTCTGCCGGAGATATTTTTAGGCTCTTACCATAAAGAACCTGTTTTGTGAATTAGTCTTTAAACATGTCTTTATTATTCCGTTAATACTTGCACACCCTTTCCCCTTCCCAATCTATGTGAATTTATTTGCCTATTTTCATTCATTTATGATTTCTCTTCCTGTTTATTAATTTTTACTATGGAAACTAACTTGTATCTTTGTTTTCTTTCTTAAATTCCTTTACAATTATTAAATACTGTATTTTATCATTTTTCATCGTGCAAATACTTGGCAACGTGTTATTGCTTTTTTGCATAAATCATGCTCAACATCATATTCCACTCGTGTGTAATTAATACCATAGCAACACTTGATGAGTGTCAGCGATCTTCCTATGTCACCCTTTTTTAATTTGGAAAGGCTTATTTGCGGTAAAACTAGTCGATCAACGGTGGAGTCGACGGTTTTATGCCTTTCCCCCTCAAGTTGTCCGCTTGAGGGTACCAGTCTAGACCTCTATAGAAACCTTACTCTGATAATAATTGTACATGCATCATGGTCAAACCTAGCCTGGGTTAATATGTCTTCCGCATAATAACCCTTTAAGTAAAGCCTTGTCCAAAGTCCACCGGGGTTTTCATAATCCCAACGGACGCAACCACGATCTGTGCATTATTTGGAGAAATGAATGCCGATATGCTAATCGTTAATGTATAAATAGTCGAATCCGGAGGGGGAAAGGGTCTAACCTTGTTTATTTTGCAGAAAATGAGGCACAAAGTCCCCAGGTTTGGCATGGTCCGAGATATACCATCGTTATTGTTGTATTGGTGGGAAAACCTTTGTAATAAGGCAAATGCCATTAGTGACTCATTTACTTATTGTCGTTTTAGGTTCATCGTATTTACTACATTACTGAAATGAGGCAGTTATCGGCATTAAATTTCTCCAAATCTACATGTCGCTAGGCCTACCTCGGGCACAACGAGGGTCACAAATGTGGACACGCATTTATATTTCTGCAATACGTGTTTAAATACTGCAAATACCCTTTCAAAACTCCTTACTGACTTGTTTACCTTTTTTGTTTTATTTTTCTTTATTTTGATTATTCCTATCCCCTAAGGTTGATTTGCACATACTAGCATCATCATCATATCACACCATCCAGGGCCAGACGAGACTCGGGGTAGCAAGGCTACTAGAATCATTTATTTCTTGAGCACTTTGTTTTAAACAATATTTTCAGTATTTCATTTCGGAAAACATTTTTTAAGATATTGAAAATCTCTTTATTTGAAATTTTAATATTTACCAATGGCTTGATTTTTTATTATTACTATCTTTCTTTCATATCTTTCTCTCTACAACATTACTATTTCTTATCTTGATGAACCAACGACTGTGATATGTAATGAGACAACGCAACACAAGGACAATGACTCGGAGGAAATAGAAGAAGAGGATGTAATACCTGAAGAAATTATCAAAGAAGTTGAGAATTATGAGAACAAGCCCAAGTCCAACCTGGACGAAGCCAAGATAGTCAATTTGGGAGATTCCAAAACCATCAAGGAAACTCGCATAAGCATCCACTTGTCACCATCAGAGAAGGAAGGATACACTCATTTCCTGAAAGATGAGGATATTTTTGTAGGGTCATACGACGATATGACAGGGTTGAGCACATCCATAGTAGCTCACAAGCTACCTACAAACCCAATATGTCCGCTAGTGAAGCAGAAACTCAGAAAGTTCAAACCGGACATGAGCCTGAAAATCAAGGAAGAAGTCACCAAGCAGATCAAAGCCAAAGTCCTCAGGGTAGTTGAGTACCCAACCTGGTTAGCCAACATTGTACCGGTTCCAAAGAAAGATGGAAAAGTCAGGGTGTGTGTCGAATATCGGTATCTAAACAGATCAAGTCCCAAGGATGATTTCCCACTACCAAATATACACATTCTGATTGACAATTGCGCCAAGCATGAACTCCAATCCTTTGTATATTGCTTCGCGGGTTATCATCAGATCTGGATGGATGAACAAGACGTAGAGAAAACAACCTTCATTACACCATGGTGTATTGCTACAAAATCATGTCGTTCGGTCAGAAGAATACTGGGGCCAGCTACATGAGGGCCATGACAACTATCTTCCATGTTATGATACATAAGGAAATAGAGGTGTATGTTGACGATTTCATCATCTAATCTAATAAGGACACAAATCACATAGCATATTTGAGGAAATTCATTGACCGGTTGCAAAAGTACAATCTAAAGCTAAATCTCGCAAAATGTGCATTCGGGGTTACTGCCGGAAAATTGTTGGGATTCATTGTCAGCCGCCGAGGAATAGAGTTGGAACCGTCAAAGGTTAAAGCTATCCAGGAACTACCACTGCCAAGGAACAAGAAGGACGTGATGAGTTTCTTAGGACGCCTCAATTACGTCAGTCGCTTCATAGCACAGTCTAAAGTAATATGTGAGCCAATGTTCAAAATGTTGAAGAAGGATGCCGCAACCAAGTGGACTGAAGATTGTCAAAAGGCTTTTGATAAGATCAAGGAATACCTGTCGATACCACCAGTCTTAGTCCCGCTAGAACCTGGTAGACCATTATTACTCTACCTTTCAGTATTAGATGGAGCTTTCGGTTGTGTTTTGGGACAGCATGACGAGACGGGAAGAAAGGATCAAGCATATATTACTTGAGTAAGAAGTTCACACCATATGAAGCACGGTATTCCCTACTGGAACGCACTTGTTGCGCTCTAACCTGGACAGCTTAGAAAGTGAGGCACTATTTTTGTGCCTATACTACATACCTCATATCGAGGATGGATCCCCTGAAGTACATCTTTCAGAAGCCTATGCCTACCGGGAAGCTGGCCAAGTGGAAAATATTGCTGAGTGAATTCGACATCATCTATGTAACTCAGAAGGCGGTCAAAGGACAAGCATTGGCAGATCATCTTACCAAAAATCCTGTAGGAGGAGAATACGAACCCCTAAAAACGTATTTTCCTGTCGAAGAAGTATCATTCGTAGGAGAGGAAATTGATGAAGCCTACGATGGTTGGGGAATATTTTTAGACGGATCTACAAATTTCAAAGAAGTCGGTATCGGGGCCGTCTTGGTATCAGAAACCGGTCAGCATTATCAGGTGTCTGCAAAACTCAGGTTCCCATGCACCAACAATATGGCGGAATATGAAGCCTGCATATTAGGGCTCAACCTGGCCGTTGACATGAATATTCAAGAACTGATGGTGATCGGTGATTCAGACGTGCTGGTACATCAGGTACAAGGAGAGTGGGCTACCAAGAATACCAAAATACTGCCATATCAACATCATGTACAAGAGGTGAATAGGAGGTTCACAAAGATAGAATTCCTACATGTCCCCAGAATTCAGAATGAATTTGCAGACGCATTGGCCACCTTGTCATCAATGATACAACATCCAGAAAAGAATTTCATCGATCCTATTCCGGTAAGGATCCATAATCAGCCGGCATATTGTGTCCATATTGAAAGGAAACGAATGGAAATCCCTGGGTCCACGACATCAAGGAATATTTGGCAAAAGAAAAATACCTAGAGGATGCAAACCATACTAAAAAATGCACACTGCGAAGACTGTCCAATCACTTCTTCCGAAGCGGAGGAATTCTATACAGAAGAACTCCCGATCTAGGACTGTTGAGGTGTGTTGACGCCAAAGAGGCTTCCAAATTGCTCGAAGAGATATATGCCGGAACCTACATATGACCGAATTTGTCTTAGGCAAGAAGATACTCAGGGCTGGATACTTTTGGATGACTATGGAAACAGACTGCATTCGGTATGTCTAGAAATGCCACCAATGCAAGATACATGCAGATATGATACGAGTGCTGCCAAATGAACCCAATGCAACAAGTGCACCTTGGCCTTTTGCTGCTTGGGGAATGGATGTCATTGATCCAATCGAACCCACTACTTCGAACGGGAACATGTTCATTTTAGTGGCCATCGATTACTTCACTAAATTGGTTGAAGCTGCATCGTACAAAGTTGTGACCAAGAAAGTCGTCGCAGATTTTGTCAGAGATCGGATTGTTTGTCAATTTGGGGTTCCAGAGTCCATCATCACTGACAATGCCACCAATCTCAACAGTGATCTGATGAAAGCCATGTGTGAAACTTTCAAAATCAAGCACAAGAATTCCACAACATACAGGCCTCAAATGAACGGAGCCGTAGAGGCCGCCAACAAGAACATCAAGAAGATACTAAGAAAATGGTAGAGAACCACAAGCAATGGCACGATAAATTACCATTTTCCTTACTAGGATACCGTACCACAGTCCGCACATCAACCGGGGGAACTCCCTATTTGTTGGTTTATGGTACCGAAGCCATCATTCCCGCCGAGGTAGAAATTCCTTCTCTGAGGATTATACAAGAAGCAAAACTCAGTGACGCAGAATGGATAAGGAGCCGCTATGAGGAGTTATCCCTCATAAACAGAAAAGGGATGAATGCAGTGTGTGTTGGTTGATTTCCCAATGCACACGCAAGTGTACGTGGTCGACAAGTAATATAGGAT
>ML306764.1:0-47503 GCA_005239505.1 Nicotiana paniculata
GGCAGTGATGTTGTTCAAACAACTACCTAAATATGCACTCTCTCTCAAGTAGATACATAATAAGTACGAACAGCTAATGGAGGGCCCTTCAATCAACTACAACAAGAACGTAGTTGAACAAATAGAGATTAATCAACCAATCAAAAATATATTAATATCAAAATAAGTTTATCCCCCAACGGGTTCCACCAAAACCCTAGATTAAGAAAATTAGCTACTCATATTCATAACAATCAATTCTAAAATAACTTGCATAATTGAACTACAAAATAATAAATTAAAGCTATAAAAATCAATGTTTGCTTCACTGAGTAGTAATCCACCGGTTTTTTTCTTCACTTCAATGGCTTCTCCCCCTTCAAGTTGTGTTTTTGGGTCTATTTATATGTTTGGGATAAACCCTAGCCGTGTAGGAGGCTTCTATTCCAACCGGAAAACACTTAAAACCTTAAAACTCGGAATTGACCGGACAGGGACCCAGGCGTTAAGCCCCAAACGCCCCCTTATCGGTAGGGCAGACCTGGCTTTAGGGGTCTAACGCCCCACTAACGCCAGGCTGACCCTGGCTTTAGGGTCCAAACACCCCACTAACGCCCGGGTTGGCCTGGCTTTAAGGCCAAAAGCCCCGGGTATAGCCCGGGTCACTCCTTTTCGACTCTTGAGCGTATTTTCGACGTTCATGCATCCATTTAGCTCGGTTTCCATCTCCAATGAACCTACACATGAAATAGACTCCATTATGCACATAAAAAGTGTATTTTTATCATTAATGCACATAAAATCTAAGGCATATAACATGTTAAACCATGAATTCTAGCCAAGCATCAGAGGTGCTGAGTGATATTAGCGCTTGGGCTAAAGGAGCCCCTCCGGAGTCTGTACACACCCCCAGTGAATGCACTGAGTGCAAGTGATTGAGTGATTGGGAGGCATTAGTGACTGTGAGGTGCTGAGTGATTGTGAGGTGCTGAGGGATTGTGAGGAAATACCCGAGGGGCTGTTTATGAAACATGTTTTCGCCCGAGGGGCTACTTATGATTTTACTACATTCATTGCGTACCAAACCTTTGTTTTAAAGTTTCTAAAAATGTGCATTGTTTTAAGAACTTTTATGAAGTTGATTTCGAAGGCATGATGATTTCGTATATCTATGTATACTATTGGAAAGTAAGGCTGTGTATATTGTGACTTCGATTTTTCTGCGATTCCTTGCTACTTAGACTTGATTTATCTCCATTACTACTGAGTTGGCGTACTCACATTACTCCCTGCACCTCTGTGTGCAGATTCAGGAGCAGAGATCGAGCGTTAGCGTGTATATATATATATATATATATATATATATATCGCAGCGGAGCCGGATCGCGGGGATATAGAGGTAGTTGTTCAGCGTTCGCAACATCTCTGCTTTCCGTTCCTATTGTATTTAGTTTCGATTCAGAGTTTGTATCTTAATACTTTATTTTGACTTATTTCATTAGATGCTCATGACATGTTGGCTCCAGGTTTTGGGGGATGGCGGTATTGTATATAAAAATTTGGTTATTTATGTTAAGTAAATTTCTGTATGTTGTTATGAGATGCTTGAAACTTAAATGAGATTTTCAAAAGAAAAATGTGAACATGCAGCAGTCGGCTAGCCTAGTTCCACGATAGGCGCTATCATGGCCGGTTAGGATTTGGGGTCGTGACAGAACTAGTCTTATTAATTTATTCCATTTTTGGGACTTAAATATTTTCCCTGTTAAATCTAGTATTCTTTGGGATTTTTGCCTTAATTGATCTCTATTGATGATTCGAACCATCTTTTCTTATTAAATCCGGTATTTCTGTGAGGTTTTACTTAATTGATTTCTATTTAGGGAATCTGAATAACCCTTTTTTATAAAATCAATATTCTTTGAAGATTTTACTTATTGATTCCAATTAAATGTCCTGTTAAAATCAGTGTGTGCTGGAATTTTATTTGTTTCTTTATTTGTGACCTTAATTGATCATACTTGCCTTAATTTGTTATCAGTATGGTATGACTCCCTATATGGTATGACTTTGAGTCCTTACCTTAATTGAACCGCCTGTGGTGACCGTTAATTGATTACCCCCCCCCCCTAAAGGGGTCTATTCCGGACTCTCTTATAGAAATTGATTCCATAATTGATTAGTTGCTTCTAATTGGTTGAACTATGATTCTTTTTACCTTATTTTGATTTACTCCCTAAGTGCTATATATATACTTTCATTCTGATTCTTCAAAAAAAAAAAACGAACAATAGTTCACAAACACACTCACACACTTTGCTCTCATCTCTTTGCTACTTATGTTCATTATACTGTTTAGCCGGCTGAAAGCCAAGGCTAGATCACTGAATCCTGCATACTTTCACCTTCTATTTTTTCTGCTTTCTTTAACTGATATATTCCTGTTCCTAATGTTTATCATACTATGAAGCCTGAACCTATGTGCTCTCTCATCCATTGCTTTAATTTTGTTGAATCCATGCCTCTTCTGTATTTCACTTAGCATGTCTACTTCTATGTTTAACTCTGTATCTTTCCTGTTTATTGCTTTAATCAATATGCCTATTTATGTGTTAAAGCTTCAATCCTTTCCCATTTTATTGCTTTAATCAGCATGTCTATTTCCGTGTTTAAGCTTCAATCCTTTCCTGTTTATTGCCTTAAACTAGCATGCTTACTTAGGCATTTAGACTCTTATCCTTCCTGTCCATTGACCTCAACTGGTATAACCATTTCTGTGCAATTAAATCCCTATCCTCTCTATGAACTGTTAGCATGACCACCCCTCAATTTAAGTTCTATGTTCTTCCTGTCTATTGCTTTAAGTCAATATGATTACTTCTGCTATGTGCTCTAGATCTTTAAACTTTTGTGCTTACTGTCTATTGCTTCTAATTAGCATCACTAGATCCTATTGAGTGCTATGGAAGTTGGTTGTCTTAATATGTCAATTTTCTTGGTGTTGATCAGCATGCTTTTGTTTCTGATTGGTTTCATGTGTCCTTGGTTAAGAATTTCTATGTTCCTAACCCCTGCTACCCCTTATTTGTGTAGTTTTTTGATCTCGGCATGCTATGCACCCACATAGTGTTATTAATGAACTAAGCTAAATCTGGGAAATGTGAATCTTTGTTTTAAAACTTTGTGACTATGACTGCTATTTGCTTGCTGAAGCCTTTGTTTTCAGAATGCTTCTAAATTATTTTCACTTCCAAACTATTTTCACTTCTAACTGTTTTCTTCAAACTATTTCTACTCTCCACACTACTTTTTCACTCCTACACTTAGAATTATCTAGGGTCCTGCCCCTCCAGTGTGAGCACTGCCTAGGAGTCCATGAGACTCCTCCGCAACTCTGACACACTGGAGTTGGCTCTTCCACATTGCACAAAAATTATTTTCTTTAATGGATCCCTTGTGTGAGCATTTCCCCGGGTCCCTGAGGCCTTTGGGAACTTTGACACACCAGGATACTCTCTTAGACACTATGAGATATTGGTACCTTGGATTTGGTTGAAGGCCTGGTCCTCCAGGTTTACTTTTGGGCCCATTCAGGCTCCCTATAGTATAGCAGTTTCATTTATGTACTTCAGTCATTCTTGGCGTGTAATAATAATAATTCTTGTAAAACAGATATTGGGGATATTAGTAAAATGGGAGGGACTTCTATATGTGTTTTGTGGGGAAATCAGGTAGAAACCATGCTCCTGGGATTGTTGTGATTATATATGCATTAGAAACCATGCTTATAAGATTGATTTGTGCCCTAGAAAAACAATTCTTATAGGTGCATCATGTCATTTGTCCTAAACTTTTGCTTTCTAAAGTTCTGCATACTCATGTCTGTTTAGAAATCCTGTCACTAGGTTGTTATTAATGCTGCCTAATAATCATGTTCTTAAAGTTCTCCTATGTGCATTAGAAACCATGTTTTAGGACTTTTATTGCACTGGCATGAATATCACGCCTATGTCTAGATAGTATAAAAAGCAGTTCCAACACCTAGGTATCATGTTTATTATAAAACCAGTTCTGTAAGGTTTGGTGTTATTTTTTCAGCTCTTAGGTAGCATGCCTATAGGATATATGTCACGACCTCAGTTCGCCCTCCGTGAACATGTCGTGACGGCACCTAGTTCCTATAACTAGGTAAGCCTAGCAATGCAGAATATCAACATAACTTGCGGAAATAGTTAAGTAAAAACTGAACCATCTCAAAGAAAGATTTTATATTAATGCCACTTGACATATACAACCCAAAAATAATGCGAAAGTCTACACTATCACCCCAAAACCCAGAAACTCACGGGAACCACAGGCTAACAGAAAATAATTCACTGCTCTAACTCCTGAATATCTATACAACTGTAAGGAAGGATAAACTTTTCACAAAAAGATGGAATAAGATAGAGACTCCTAGTCTGCGGACGTGACAGATGTACCTCGAAGTCTCTGTTGTATCTCTCAACCTCGGGGATAGTGCGCCTGAGTGGAGGTACCTGGATCTGCACATGAAAAACATGCGCAGGAAAGGGCATGAGTACACCACAGCAGTACTCAGTAAGTGACAAGCCTAACCTCGGTCGGGTAGTGACGAGGAAGGTCAGGGCCCTACTGAGGTCAAACAATATAATAGGGATTTGCAGTATGAAAGCAAGCGGTAATAATGAGTACATCAGTGAAATAAGACAGGTCAAACAAGGAAATGACAAACACACAAGAACAGAGTAAACACGGAAAATGAACAGCTCAATAACAACGGTAACAATGAGGATCCCCCAGGATACCGTCCTGTAGTCCCAAAGTAAATGTGCAGGGGAATCTCCCGGGATACCGTCCCGTAGTTCCAAAGTAAATATGCAGGGGGATCTCCGGGGATACCGTCCCGTAGTCCCAAAGTAAATAAGCATGGGGATCTCCCCGGATACCATCCCGTAGTCCCAAGGTAAATGTGCAGGGGGATCTCCCGGGATACTGTCGTGTAGTCCCAAAGTAAATAAGCAAGGGGATATCTCGGGATACCGTCCCGTAGTCCCAAGGTAAATGTGCAGGGGGATCTCCCGGGATACCGTCCCGTAGTCCCAAAATAAATAAGCAAGGGGATCTCCCGGGATACCGTCCCGTAGTCCCAAAGTAAATAAGCAGGGGGATCTCCCGGGATACCGTCCCGTAGTCCCAAAGTAAATAAGCAGGGGGATCTCCCAGGATACCGTCCCGTAGTCCCAAAGTAAATACGCAGCCACAACAAGAAGATATTAAGAAATAGAGTGCAAAAATACAAGGCAACAAGTAGTTCTAGCCTAACATGCTTCACGTAGTACAATTAAAACAACTTAAGCAATTGGGCAATTTAAGGCAACTAGGCATGCTTTTCTAAGCTAACATAGACTATAATTGCAAATAGAATAAAACAGGTAAGAAAGAAACTCAGTCTAAATATTTAAAATAAAATCGGATTTTCAACAATTAGCACAAGTACATGCTCGTCACCTCACATACAAGGCATTCAATTATCAAATATCACATCCTAAGGGAAAAGGTCCCCCACACAAGGTTAGACAAGTCAGTCACCTCGAACCGGCTCGATAACAACTAGAAACCACACGTTTGCCACGAGTATCCGACTCCAAATGGCCCAAATCTATACAATTAAATTACATGTCATAAGTAACATCTCATGCAACTGATTATATTGTTTAATTCAAGCTAAGGCACGAAATTATGTAAAATGACCAAAACGCCCCTCGGGCCCACTACTCGGAATCGGGTAAAAGCTATATTTTCCGGACACCTGTTCACTCACGAACTCATTTAACCATAAACAATCGAAATCCTATGCCAAAAACTCCACAATATTTCAGAATTTCGGATTGGGAAAATCTCATCCCTTTCCTATGGGTTTTCCCCCATTTTTGATAATTAAACTAAAGAAAACAACGGAAATTAATGGTCTAACAATGAATTAGGATTAGGAAATGTTACCTATGATCCTTCTCTTCAAAACCCACAGAAAATCGCCAATCTTTGAGCCCTCACACGATTTTTAAAATTATGAACCAAACTCTCGGATTTTTGGAATAAATCACACAAGAAATCCGCACATGCAGACTCGATCACCACACCGGCGGAAAAAACATCGCAGGTGTGAAAGTCACTTTAAATGCACTGGGGCCGTACTTGCGGTTGTTTGGTCGCGCCTGCGGTTTCACACCTGCGGAACCCAGGTCGCACCTGCGACCACTGGCCCAAACACCCCTATCGCACCTGCGATCAAGGCCACCATGCCTGCGAGTCTGCTCCTGCGGAAAAACCTTCACAGGTGCGAAGACACCAGAAGGTGCCTGGTTCATCAACAACAATTTTCCCAAATTTCACCTGTTAAGCATCCGAAACAACCCCGAGGCCCCCGGGACCTCAATCAAAACCACTAACCAACCTTAACACCTTATTTGAACTAGGTCGAGCCTTAAAAACACGTCTCTTAACATCAAAATCATCGATTATGCATAGGTTCAAGCATATAAACTTAGGAAAATTTTAAAATTCACATCCGACGCTGAAACACGTCTAAACTTATCTGAATGACCTCAAATTTTGCACACACATCCCAAATGACATGACGGAACTACTGCAACTTCTGGAATTCCATTCGACCCTCGGATCAAAAATTCACTATCGGACCGGAAACTCCAAAAATTCAAACTTCGGCATTTCAAGCCTAAATGAGTTACGGACGTCCAAATTGCATTCCGAACACGCTCCCAACCCCGAAATCACCCAACGGAGCTAACGAAACCATCGAATTTCCATTCCTAGGGTGTCTTCACACTGATCCGACTTCGGACAACTTTCCAACACTTAAGCTCTCATTTAGGGACTAAGTGTCCCAAAACTCTCCGAAACTCAAGACCGAACGTCTCGGCAATTCGATTTAGCAGAAATAGACTTGGGGGAAACTGTTAACAGGGGATCGGGGCGTTAATTCATAAAACGACCAACCGGGTCGTCACATCCTCCTCCACTTAAAAATTCATTCGTCCTCGAACGATCACAAAGACATACCTGAAATTGTGAATACCTAATTTTTGCATGCTTTTAATACTAGTATTTGGATAATTTTAATTGTTTGGCCATTTTTATTTGCATTCCTTTATTAAAAATACCAAAAATATTTTTTACCTTTTATTTGTATATTTTAGTTTTGTATCTTTAAATTATATACACGAAAAATATTTTCCTTTTACTTGTATGTTTTCTTTAGGACTAAATAAAATAATTAGGGGTTAAGAGTTTGGGCTAGTGTATTTAGTTGACATTAAACAAAAATTGGCCCAAGATTTGAGCCCAATTCGGCCATACCCGATCCAACAAATAGCCTGCCAAGACCTGGTCCAAAACGGCGTAGTTTCATCATTAAACTACGTCATTTTATTAAGTGAAACCAAGATTAAATCTCAGCCTTTTATTCTCTCTTGATCCAATGGCCTTGATTCAATTCCCCATTTAGTATATAACACCCAAAATCAGATTTTTTGGGCCTCATTTACAGCCAACCCAAACCCTAATCTTTACTCTCTCTTCTCCCTCTCCCTCTCTCTGCCGCCCACACCCTCCACGGCGGCCCCGCCGGTCGAAAATCGCCACCGCCGGCAGCCGTCGTCCAAACCACCCCATTTATTCACCATATCTTCCTCTCAACCTCCTCTCCATGAATCCGAACCCCAAATCCCCATAACCCCTCTCAATCTCTATAGAAACACCTAAATCCGAAACCCTAGCCTTCTTTTCTTTTTTAAATTTATCAAGGTTGAACCAACTTTACCTTACGATACAAGCATAAACGGGTATATATCTTTGCGGACTACCTTTTGCCCTTAGTTTCACCCTCAATCCCTCACTTTACCCCACTGCCGCCGCCTCTGCCGTTGTCCAGCCACCTCCACTGCCTGCCGTCGCTGCTTCTCCATCTGTTTGGTTTCTTTTCTTTTTCGACCAAAGGCACTTGTTTCCTTTTGGCAAGGCGCAGGAATCTATTGGTTTAGCGTCTTCCCAAAAAGAAACATGTGCCTCGGGGTCAGACAACCACCACTTGGCATCCTTCGCATCGTCTCGTTGTCAATTCGACGTCGGATGTCCCGGAATTTGGTATAATCTCGCACCCCGATCTTTTGCCCTTTCGTTTTCATAATTTCTGTTTTTTTAATTATTTTATTAAGTTTAGGTTTTAGTTTAAATTTCTGTTTTTCATTTGTTTGTTAAACCCGTGATTGTTAGTTTGTGTTAGCTTCGATCGTCAATATTAGTCGCTTAATATTTTCGAATCATGTGCCTAGTTGATTGTTTAGGTTTCTATTAAATCGTTGTTCAATAGCTTATCAATGTTGTTTTTCAGCTGATTCCAATTGTCTACCGTTTAGTTCTCACAAGTCGATTGTCGTTAGTTTAGTTTGTTTGAATATTTAGGTCGATTACATATAAGTCTGTTTCTATTTTGCTAATTCTTAGTTGGTTTAAGTTGAGTATATGAGATGAATTTCAGTCATGTGTATATAATAGCTGAATACTTGAGTTTAAAGTACATGGTTGTTGGGTATTTTACTGTTTAAACATGCTGCTCTGTTTTGTCTCAGAATTTGGTGAAAAATGGACTGTTTTGGCAAAGAAACACAAAGTTAGTCCTTTTGGACAGATTTTTGGTGAACTAAAATCTGTCCAAAAGGACTTATTTTTCCTATAAAGAGCTCATTCTTTCACACTTGAAAAAGCATCTTTAGAGTGGCTTGAACTCACAATCTACTACACAATTGCTGAACTTTTTTTTTACACACTACAAAACACAAACTTTGAGAGTAAAAACCAGCAACTGAACTTAAAGAAACCAAGCTGAAATTCTGAGCTTCATGAGTGCTTCTTAGAGTGAAAACCCTTTTTAAAAAAAGTCTTTTAGAGTTGATTCTGGGCTTCTTCTCTAAGGTTTTGGGGTTGTTTGGATACGAATTTGCTGCAATTTTGCTCGTCTCCATTGCTGTTTTTCTGCTACTTTGCTACTGTTTCTGCTAATCTCACGACTATCGTTTTATTCTGCGAACTAGGTAATTCCCGCGCCTTTGTATTGCGTATTTTTTGATACTAATAAGAAGAATCAAGCTTGTCCTTATTTTTAAATTTGGAAATCCCAATCATTTGGTTCAAGGTGAATAGATTCATGTGACTAGGAATTGANAAATCATATAATAAACTATGCTTCATTTCTTGTCTTTTTTTTGTGTTAGTTTGCTGTGTTTTCTTTTTTCTTTTGTCAACAAAATACATGTGGATATTATTGATGTATTTGTAAGTTTTAAACTTTGATATTGGATTGAAAGAGAGGTTGAGTTTTTTTGGTTCAAAGATATAAATAGACAAAATAAGATTGGGTAGTGGGTTTGCAAAGTAGAGATGAAATGATCTTGAGAAAAAATTACTAAGCCCAAAATGATTAAAGTCCAAACTATTTTAATAGATGGTTCATTTCCCTTTAGTTATTTCAGCAGGCCCATACTTTCTTAATAAGTTGTTGGCCTTTTCTTTTTTTTTGGTAAATAATTTCAGCAGCCCAATCCCAAGTGTATTCCATAGCTGGCCCATTTTCACTTTCTAACAAGGCCAATCCAACTTTCAACACCATGTTTGTCTCACAATTAATTATTGATAAAAATTCAGCTTCTTCTCTACAAATTAAAGTAATTTAATCACTTTCTTAATTAATTAATTTAAACGCTAGGCAATTAGTAGGCGCGCTGTAACTTCACGGAATCGCTTGCGTAGCGTGATGTTTAACATTAAATAAATTAATTCAACAATGTCATTTCATACTCCTAATTTTTTTTAATTAATTTTTAATTTAATTAATAATTTGCTAAAATCGCGGATTTTCTTGCGTAGCGCGATAGTTAATTTTTAATTAATTCCTTTAAATGTAGTAACCTTCTTTTAAAGAAAAAAAGTAATAATATACTAATAATCTTTCGTCATAATTGCGGGTTCGCTTGTGTAGCTCTGTTATGATTAAAATTAGTAAATTTTCATCTCGATCACGCATGCGCTTGCGTAGCGTGATTATGACAACGTAATTTATCCAAAATCATCTTCCTTGACAACTCTAATAATCAAGAAGTAAAAGCTGACAAGTAAAACACAGAAACTAACAAAGCACAGTTTTTCAGAATTAATTTAAGCCAAGTTTAAGTCAATAAAGCGACTGTGCTAGAACCAAGGGACTCGGGGAATGCTTTATACCTTCTCTCCGGTCAACAAAATTCCTTACCCGAACTTTATTTTCGCGGACCAATAAAAAGAGAGTCAAATCTTCCTTTGATTAGGGATTCAAATAAAAGGTGACTTGGAACACCCAAAAAATTAATTCCAAGTGGCGACTCTGAGGGATAAAATAATCCCTATTTTAAAATTGTCACTTTAATCGGAAAAACTCTTTAACCCACAACAATCCATACACACACATCTTTTGAGGGATAGAAAAGGGGTGTGACAGACGTCCAAGTCCAAAATCATATGAACCTATTGGGATCGTAAAATCTCGGTTCCGAGGTCGTTTACTCAATACGTTGACTTAAGTCAAACTTAACCATTATAGGCTACTATTAAGGAACTAAGTGTTTGATTTCAACCCGAACCCTTCCGCACCTAAACTAACCATCCCCGCAGGTCACTAAACAGTAAAAGCACATATGGGGAGTCTTAATTAGGGGAACGGGGATCTAAAAAGCAAAACGACCGGTCGAGTCGTTACATGTATTCTGGAGGTGGCTTGCAAGCCAGACTAGTCCAGAAATTAGAGGCTCTCAATTTTTATAATTAGAACATAGCAGCTGAGAATAGTTGACTTCACAAAAAATTACACTGTTTATATAACACAAAATTTGTGTTTTACCTTTATATATTAAGTTTTGAATCTTCTTGAGAAAGCCCAAAAGTGTAGCTTAGTGAGGGGGTTCAAAATCTTTGTACGGTCATATGTTCAATTTCCCCTAGCCACAATCTTTTTTAATTTTTTTCTTTTCCAACACCTTCGCGAAGATCCTGCCTCCGCCACATGTTGACTTATTTTTAGTTACCTAAAAAAAAATGTGGGATTACTACGTACTGTAAGAGTACTGCATGAACCTATTAATGTATATTCAGCATGGTGTAATTGGCATAAGCCATGGTCCATATAGGAGATGAATATGATATATATACTATGAAACTTAACTAAAGTGAAAAATATTCGGATACAAATTATAATAAAGGACATGATGTGTAATAAGCCGGGGACGCGCATACATAGTAATATAGGAGTACAAATTACAGTAAATACTAAACTTAGATACCTGACATGGTTGGACGATATATCCTTATTAAAAGAAGAGAACATAGCTGATGTAGTGAATAAGCTATAGTTTTTGAATTAAGTACAAATAATAACTTTTAAACCAAGTAAAATATATCGACGACTAGGTATTTTACTTGCTTCATCCAGCTTAGAAAAAGAAGAATGTAGCACAAGCCGTGGCGGACGCCAAGTAAGAGATGGAGCAGATTTTGCACAGCTTTGCTGTCTTCAGCCATTTGCTGCTCAAGTACAACGTACTGAACGAAGTCGCGAAAGATAACATAAGAAATACTATAAATGCATGGAATAAAGATTGCATTTCCATAGAAATGAATACAGGAACTCGGTTCTGGCCTATGTATTTGTAGGGAAGAAAAGGCAAGAAAGTTGCTAAACCAGAAGTGATAATCACAATCTTGGCTGCCATTAGTCGATCTTCTTCAATTGATGTTAGGAGCAACAAAAGATTATTATCTCTTTGCTTAGTTTGTTTCAGAAATATTCTCTTAAAGAGTTTTTCGTTATCCATGCAAAATATAAGGATTGATCTACTGTATGGCTATTGGATTGGAAGAAATTCTGGTGTTTGAGTTTATTTATTATGGTTACATCCCATGCATAAAGCTAGGAATTGCAAAGAATGTTTTAACAAAGGGGAGTTAATTTCCCAGCAACTGCATAGAAAATTGGAAGAAATTGAAGTCCAAGCATTTTAATTTGTCGTAGACATATATAACTCATAAAGCTAGAAATTGTTTAAGAAAGTTAGATTTCATAGTTAATTAGGTTCAGGGAAATTGCGGACGAGACTAAAGGAAACTCATGAAGCTTGAAAATACTAATTGATGAGGAAGATGTGAATTTCTTGGGCAGCGGATGCACAAATGCACAGTAGAAGTTACCTACCCAACCTAGTAATTTTGACTCGAATGATCAACATATATAAGTATTAAGTAATTATTGAGTTTAATTATTAGTCCAAATATACTCTTAACATGATATAATATTATCCTCTTCGAATTAAGACTACACTGTTTTCCTCAAAATGGTTCAGACCATTAAGAAATCCTTGCGCTTTATATTTTACTTCCAAATCTTTTCAATTACCAATATGGTACTTAGTTTGCACACTCAGGGGCGGCCCGACGAATTTTGTGGCATAAGCCAAACTTTACAAGGGGCCTTAACTTTTTTAAAAGAATTATTAATTTTTTATTTGAAGTCTACTATTTTAAGGTAGGGATAAGGTCTGCGTACAAACTACCCTCCCCTTGGAAATTTCCAAAATAAAATAAAATATAGGCATTTAGAACATAATCAAATCTTTTTGTATGATTGAGTTTATCAATTAAACTCTTATCTTCTATTTGTACCAATTTTCTTAACACTTTTAATTCAGATAATAAATATGAACCATCAATATCGGATTGATTATTATGCTTTAGGGAACATTCAAATTAAGGGAATATTTTTAAAATTATTACGTCTAGTGATCTCATTTTCTTACCACTAAATAGAAAATCAGAAATATTTTCATATGCTTCAAATTGTTCAAATATATTTCGAAGTAAAAATATAGCCTTGTCTGCTAGGTATAAAAAGTAATCAACTCTAAGTGACTCTTCGAAAGATTTTAAGATTTTATTATCAAAATTCTCATCAAATTATTTCTTTCTTATAAAATTTGAGTTCGATTTTTATTTAATCATAGCAGTGGTAAATTCTTCTCCTCTATATTTGTTAAAGAACATTTCGCTTCAAAGGAAAAGAGAATTTCTGGGAAATTGCACAGAGAAGTGGAGGAAATTAAAGACGACCCAACATATTAAGTGTAACTCATAAAAGTAGAAATTACTGAAGCAAAGGCAAGTGCTACAGTTCAGGGAAGGCAATTGAGATGCGTACCTAGTTTCTCATGTAAAACGCGAAGGTAACACGTCATAACTTGTAGAAACTCTACGATTCTCACCTCCCATTTTTCTTGGAAAATGCTAGCAGATCACGATAAAGCAAAACCCATATTATTTTTTCTTTGCTTCCAGTCTCCTCCATAGCACTCGGAATCACAGGTCAGGCAGCAATTTCCCTCTTGGCTTATGCAACAGCTTCAACGTCCAGCCCATCTTTGAATTCTCTTCGAGGGCTGCATTTTGTGGTGGCGGCTAATGCCCTGGGATTTATTGGCACTTTCATTGGTATGTGGTTTAGAAGGAGTAAGAAACGGGTGGCTACGGCTGCGTCTATCATTGTGGGAAAAATAGGTGCCATTGCAGCAGCTTGCGCTGTCATTGTCGCCATGGGACTATTTCTTCCTGCCAATGCTATCTCTATCTGGACTGTTGGATTTGCATGCCTCTTCCTTGCTGTTGCTGTGGCTTTCTCTTAGGCAACTATATTAGTTGGTGATGATGGTGGCTAGTGACAGTGACGATAACTATGGTGATAGGTGGTGGTGGATGTGGCTTTGGATGGTGGATGGTGGTAGTTGATATTAATGGACTGCGATAGCAGTGATGGTAGTATAGTGGTAAGTTGATAATAGTGGACGGTGACAATAACGAGTAACAATGAAAATGGATGAAATAGTGGTGAAATGTCCAAAATCTTTGACCGAATGATAATGAGACTTTGTTAAAACAAAGAATTAAAAAATGCAATTAGAGATCATTTGGTTTAGAAATAAGTTATGTAGGGATCAATAATGCAGGAATTGTAATATATAGATTATTTTATATGAGGCACTTTGTTCATTGTATTAGATATTGGATATACATTGTATAACTTAAATGTGTATTTGGTTTTTAACGGTATAATATTTTGTTTACTATTATACACCTGAGATTCCTAATAACATTTATTCGAATTAGAACAATGCTAATCTCCCGTGAAGATACTTAGGCGAACATGATCTTACTTACATTCTCAGAAGATTTGTACATCTCCTTTTTTTTTTAAGGTTAAGATTATCATGTGTGAAGTCGATGCTACATGTCTGATTTTATTTTTACTGTTACATTTTTAAAACTTTTTATGACAAGTGATCATTTTTATTAGAGCACTCTATGAACTCGCTAATGTGTTCAATACTTCGTCGGCAAGGGGATTCAACAGTTAAGGTTCAATATCTATTATATATAATAAAAAGAAATTTTGACATTATATATACGATATAATTTTTCGTTGAAAGGAGTTCGGATCTGCCCTCTAGCTCCGCCCCTGATTTGTATAAGCCATGGTCCATATAAGAGATGAATGTGATATATATAAGGATGCTTAAAATTTCTAAAACTATATATGGAATAAAGAGAGAAAAATATTGTTTGGACACGAATTTTTAGCAATAGACATGATGTGTATACCGGGGTTTGGCGCATGTACATATATACTAATTAACGAGTAAAAATCAAATACTATGGTTCATCTGAAATTAGTAGCTTTGATTCATATATTATATGCGACAACATAAGTACAAATAATAAATTACGAATCCAGTACAATACAGCGACTGGGAGTATAATTTATACTTGCTTCTATCAAAATTAGAAAAAGCAATATGTAGCGGAAGCCATGGCGGACACCAAGTAAGTGATGGAGCAGAATTTGCAGAACTTAGCTGCCTTTGGCCATTTGCTGCTCAAGTACAACGCGCTGAACGAAGTCGCGAAAGAGAACATAAGAAATACCACAAATGCATGGAAAATAGATTGCATTTCCTTAGAAATGAATATAAGGACACGGTTTTGGTCTATATATTTGTAGGGAAGAAAAGGCAAGAAAGTTGCTAGCCCAGAAGTAGTAATAGTCACAATCTTGGCTGCCGTTAGCTGATCTTCTTCAATTGATGTTAGCAGCATCAACTGACCTCTTTGCTTGAGGAGATTCTTGCCCTCCATCTCCTAACTCTCTTTCTCTCAAATAAGATCAAGTTCTTCGCCTGAAAATATATGAATTCTAGTATGGCTATTGGCTGGTGGATGGAAAGGAATGATGGTTATATATGTCTTTATATATATCGCTTTGCCATCTGATGATGCCAGGAAACATGATGTGCAATTAGATAAATACTTTGCCTTGACTTACAGATTTGACACAACAATTTGACGTATGACCAAGCGGTATCCACGTAATAAATAAGGAGAGGTTCTGAGCAATTGCATGGAAAATTAAAGGAAAGACCAAGCTACCGCTGTCGGCATAACACTTAGGGTGTGTTTTGCACTAAAGAAAATGTTTTCTCTGAAAAATAATTTTTAAAAATAAGTGATTTTTTTATTTATTTTTTAGTATTTGATTAAGCAGCAGAAAATATATATTTTTTGAAAAAAATATATAATTTAAGCAAACATCAGGAAACGGAGGATGATAGGTGGGTCCAGGAGCTGAGGTGGTAGTGTGAGGGTAGAGGGTGGCCCGGGTTGGGATGGTTGGGAGCAGGGGCGGATACACCTTAGGCTTTGTCGGAAAATTTCGTTAAATGAATATATTTTATTAAATTTATATTATAAATAAGAGAAATAAAAACAAAATGACAGCGTTTGCCAGAAATGCGTCTTGGTCCAGTGGCTAAGCAGCTTACTTTGAGTGGGAAGTAACGTTTTCGAAGAAAACAACCTCATATGAGCTTTTTCAAAAGCTAACTTCCATTTATTAACCGTATACTTGTTTTGCTACTTCTTTTCTATCTGTTTTTCTACTTCTTTTCTTTCCTTTTCTTTTTCTCGAAGATAACACCTTTTAAGCTTTCAAAATCAAGTTTAATTTATTATCTGAAAATTCATTTAACTTGAAAGAAAGAATCAATGAGGCAAAATCAAGTCTACACAGTGAAAGAATTGTTTTAAGTTCCTTGAAATTTATTTAAGTATCAATGATTGTGTGATGCCTTATATAAAAAAAATATGAAGTACTATACGACACTATATGAATACATTTCAAAAGGTAAAAATTCGTCGAGAAAAGGTATAGAATTGTGGTTATATTGCGTTTTATAGATATAATTTGAATCTTTCTCTTATATAGCATCACTGTTATTTTTGTTAATTTATTCACTTTTTAAAGTTATCGACACCGCTTACAAAAAGCTCTGCATACGCCCCTGGTTAGGAGGGTTGGGATCGTTAGGAGTGGAGGATGAGGGTGGGAAAGATTGAAAAAAAGTTTTGAAAATATTTTTTCTCCTTTGGGTAGGAACTCATTTTTCCGAGAAAAATATTTTTCAAAACATTTAAGACAAACAAACATTGAAAAATTCAAAAATATTTTTTCCGTACCAAACACACCATTAAAGATAGAAATTGTTGAGAAATTTACGATGTTGGCCCAAGAAATTGAATGGTTTTGAAGATTGACAAAGGAACTTAAAGTTGAACTAGGTCCATCGTTGGCGACATAGTCACATGCAGAGTTAAAGGCACGTGAGGTGCACATGCAGGAGATAAACGAAATATGCGAATTAAAGAGATATCTCCTTATCGAAAAGATTGCAAGATAATAAGGAGAAGGACTCCTTATTCAGTAAGAACAGAATCAAAGATAAGGAAGTACTCGAGGAGTTGAGATTAACTAGAACTCTTTCACCAAGGAAGAGTAGCATTAGAACTCTAGTAAATCTCTCGTCTACTAATCCTATATATTGCAGATTGTTCTTAATGTACAGGGACGCACAAAAAGCAGAAGCAAAACAAGAATTGAGAGCAAAACTAGCAAGGCAATTTTGCAAGCAGTTCGTGTGAGATTTAAGTGTGCGACTCTGAAGCTACTTGGAACAACTAGAAGAACCAGTTCCAACTATGGTCTTTTAGTCTAGTTTACTTGTAGTAGGGATTTTAATTTGTACCTTTTAGCTTTATCTAGAAGCATTTGTAATAGGTACTGAGTGCTCAAGTTATAGCTAACTTGGAGTAATATGAAGGAAGGATAGACCATTCAAGAGATGTACACTAGGTTCACTACATTGACTAATAAACTGAAATCTCTTGGAAGGACTATTCTTGAGGAAGGCAAGGTTGAGAGGATTTTGACAAGGGTTCTTCCAGTATCTTGGGAGAGCATGATCACTGCAATTCAAGAATCCAAGAACATTGCATCTCTCAAACTGGATGAGCTAATTGAAAATTTTACTGCCTATGAACTTAGAAGGCAGACAATGAAGAAAGGAGTCTGGCATTGAGAATCACTGAAGGAGCAGATCTGAAAGAAGATAAAATGGCTATGATCACCAAGGATTTCAAGAAATATCTTATGAGAGGAAAGGGCTCCGCAAGAGGTGGAAACTATAACAAGGCAAGGGTACCAGAAAAATCAACTAATGAGAGCTGCTACAAATGTGGGAAGACTGATCATCACATCAAGAATTTCCCTCAGTGGGAAGTTGAATGGAAAAAGGAAAGGTCTGAACGAAAGAACCGAAAGAAGGAACAAGTTCATCCCAAGAAAAATAAAGTATCAACAAAGGCTATGGTCGCTGCTTGGGGAGAAAGTTCAGATGAGGAGTCAGATGATGAAGATGAAGATGAACAAGCACTTATGGCAAATGGTAAATCAGATGAGGAATCTGAGGAAAGTATTTCCATCTCAAATACAATATTAAATTCCTGTCCAAAGAAAAACTCTCTGAATTACTGCTAGACTTTATTGATGAATCTGAAGTAATTAGTAAGGAAAAGGAATGGCTGTCTAAGAAGTGTGTAATTTGAAAAGCAAAGTGTAAAAACCTGGAACTCAGAGTAAGTGAGACTGTAACTGAAAATACTGCTATGAGGAACCAGGTTCATCCACTTGATACAAACGTCCTAGAGTTAAAATCTGAAAATCTAAAACTGAAACTAGGAACCAGTAAGAAAATAGTTAACAACTCTCAACTCACCTTAGAAGAAAATTTAGGTAAACTAAAAGATGAGTTGTATAGGAAGGATGAAATGATAAGAATATTGAAGGAGGAACTTGGTAAGGTCAATTATGAACTAAACAGTACTTGTAAATAGAACAGATCCTCCGATGCTTTGACATGGCTACAGGAACATAATAGTAGCAATAAGAGAGGACTTGACTTTGGGAATCAGCTGCCTAAATGAGATCCTAAAAGAAAGTACCTCACTCTTCTTGAGAACAAAATCTGTACCCACTGTGGTAAGACTGGTCACTACAAAAGTGAATGCAATGGTAGCCCAATCAAAAGAATAAAAGTTTTGTTCGAGGGAAGAAGTGGTTACCAAATTGGGCTAAAAAGAATTTAATTCATCCTTTTTCTTATAGAAAGGGACCCAAACTAGTTTGGGTTCCTAAGACTAACCCCTGATTTTCTTTTGTAGGTTCAAGTGAAAGGAAGTAGCCAAATATGGTACATGGATAGTGGCTGCTCAAAACACATGATCGGTAATAAGGACCAGTTCTTTTCACTTGAGGACCTCAAAGGAGGAAATGTCTCCTTTGGAAATGGAAAGATAAGTGAAATCATTGGGCTTGGTAAGGTAGGTAAGGATGACACTCGTTCCATTGAGAATGTCTACCTAATAGATGGCTTGAAATATAGCCTAATCAGTGTGTCACAACTGTGTGACAGAGGTAACTTGGTAGCATTCACCTCTACAAAATATTTTGTAATAAATCTTATCACTGACAAGATTATTTTGCAGGGAAAAAAAGTGAACAATATATACATCATAGATCTGTCCACACTTTCAGAAAATGAATTTAACATGCTTAAGTGTGCTTGACAGTGATCCCCTCCTTTGGCATAAGAGACTTGGACATGCAAGTCTGAGTCAACTTAACAAACTAGTCTCCAAGAACTTAGTAATAGGTCTGCCTAACATTAAGTTCAAGGAAGACAAAGTCTATGAGGCTTGTGCAAGGGGGAAGCAGGTAAGATCCTTTTTCAAAAGCAAGAAAGTGGTAAGTACCACCAGATCAATGAAACTGATCCATATGGATCTCTGTAGTCCTATGAGAACCTTAAGCAGATGTGGTAAGAGATATGTAATAGTGCTTGTTGATGACTATTCTAGATTTACCTGGACATTGTTTCTAACATCTAAAGATGAGGCATTCGACATGTTTACTTCCTTTGTTAGAAAAATTCAAAAACAATTAGGAAATCAACTTGTACCAATTAGGTCTGATCATGACACTGAATTTGAAAATGTTAAATTTGCTGAATTTGGTGATGAGCATGGCATAGATCACAACTTTTCTTCTCCTAGAACTCCACAACAAAATGGAGTAGTTGAAAGAAAGAATAGGACACTTGAAGATATGGCTAGGACTATGCTTCTTTCTAGTAAACTACCTCATAGCTTATGGGCAGAAGCTATTAATACTGCATGCTATATCATAAAAAAATGCATGACTAGACCACTTCTAGAGAAGACTACCTATGAGTTACTTAAAGAGAGAAAGCCTAATATATCCCACCTTAGGGCTTTTGGTTGCAAGTGCTTTGTGCACAACAATGGTAAAGACTCCCTAGGTAAGTTTGATCCCAGAAGTGATGAGGGAGTATTCTTGGGATATTCTTCACATAGTAAGGCTTATAAAGTCTGTAACAAAATAACTATGTGTGTTGAAGAAAGTGTGCGAGTAGTTTTTGATGAAACTAACATTCTTTCTGAGAGACATGAACAAGAGGATGAAGAAATTGGGTTGGTCAGAAACTCAGTCCAAACTGATGCAACACTGAAGGAAGGAACATGTGATGGAATAGGTTCATCCCTCCCTGGCAACATGACAGAGGGAATTGAACAAATTACTTTCCAAACCTCATTGGAACCTGGACCTGATCCTGTTCCACAACAAAAAAAACACTAAAGGAACTTCGAGGAGTAACTAGTTGGTTGTGAAACCATACAGATATCACAGCTCTCACCCTATTGAGAACATTATCACTGATCCAACCTCTGTAATCAAAACCATATCCTCTTTGAAGAATCTGTATGCTTTTGATGCTTTCCTATCTCTTTGAACCTAAAAATGTTGCTGACGCTTTGCAGGTGCAGACTGGGTGAATGCAATGCAAGATGAACTCAACCAATTTGAAAGAAGTCAAGTTTGGCATCTAGTACCAAGACCCTTGGATAGATCAGTAATTGGCACAAAATGGGTCTTCAGAAACAAACTTGATGAAGATGGAACAGTTACAAGAAACAAGGCAAGATTGGTGGTTCAAGGATACAGTCAGGAGAAAGGCATAGACTATGATGAAACCATTGCTCCAGTGGCAAGGCTGGAAGCAATAAGACTCCTCATAGCCTTTGCTTCTTACATAGAATTCACCCTTCACCAGATGGATGTCAAGAGTGCCTTCCTAAATGGATATCTAAAGGAAGAGGTGTTCGTCAAGCAACCTCCAGGGTTTTAAAACAAGGAGAATCCTGATCATGTGTACAAACTTGAAAAAGTACTATATGGTCTCAAGCAAGCTCCCATAGCATGGTATGAAAGGTTATCAAAATTCTTTATTGAGCATAAATATAAGAGAGGTAAAATTGATAGTACTTTATTCTTAAAGGAAAAAGGTAAAGATCTCTTGGTAGTTCAGATATATGTAGACGATACAATCTTTGGAGCAACCACTAAAAAGCTAAGTAAAGAATTTGCTAAACTAATGAGGAGTGAATTTGAAATGAGCATGGGTGAGCTTAATTTATTTTTAGGCTTAAAAATTAAACAAAATTCAAATGGAACTATGATCCATCAGCAAAGTACGTGAAAGAGTTGCTTAAAAGTTTTAAAATGGAAGATTCCAAAGAAATTGACACTCCTATTGCAGCAGCCACTAAACTAGATGTAGATGAAACTGGTTCATCTGTTGATCAAAAGCTGTATAGGGGAATGATTGGTTCACTATTGTATCTCACTGCTAGTAGACCTGACATTATTTTCAGTGTAGGACTTTGTGCAAGATTTCTGGCGAATCCAAAAGAAACCCACCTAACTGCAATAAAGAGAATCTTGAGATACTTAAAAGGCACCACTGATCTATGTCTTTGGTATCTAAACAGTAGTAACTTTAATCTTGTGGGATATGTTGATGTTGATTATGCAGGTTTTCTAGTGGATAGAAAGAGCACCTCAGGTATGACACATTTTCTGGGCTCATACCTTGTGTCTTGTGCCACTAAAAAGCAGAATTATGTAGCTCTATCCACTGCTGAGGCTGAGTATGTGGCTGCAGCTTCATGTTGTGCTCAATTACTGTGGATTCAACAACAACTGCTAGATTTTGGAATCGATTTTGGATGCATCCCTATTTTTTGTGATAACACCAGTGCTATAAGTATGAAAAGAACCCCGTTCATCATAAAAAGACTAAGCACATAGATGTTAGACATTATTTTTTAAGGGATAATTATGAGAAATGATTGATCTCTATTGAATTTTGTTCTACTGATAAACAACTTGCTGACATCTTTACAAAAACACTAAGTAGAGAGCATTTTGAAAGGAATAGGTTAGAGTTATGTATGATTAAGATCACCTAATTGAACCAGTTCATAATGTACATGGACAAAAAATTTGGCTAGAAATTCTGAAATTTGTGTAAATAATCATATTAATCGTTGCTTAGTCTCATGCTGTAAATAGCATACTCTATTGCCATGTTTTGAAATGACTCGTTGGTTACTAATGATGTTTTTCTCTATTTTGGAAAATTGAGGCTTGATCAAGAGGATTCTGACATGATGAACCTGGTTCATCAGTGTTGGTTCATCTGAAAGGCGAGGTTTGTGTTCTCTACTATACACACTTTGAAATATTAATAGTTAATCATGATCATAACTCTACCTAATCAAAATCTTTTCAAAATCTATCCTTATTCCATTTTTGAACTAGTCCCGTCTACACTAAGACTCCAATTAAGACTAAACCGCCTAGAACCTAGGGAAGCAGTAACCGTCATTGATTAGTTGCAGAGGTGATAAGACCTCTATTTGACCCAAAAAGGTTGCCGTTATATATTAATTACCTCCTCCTTTTAAAAAACCCCCATCATCACCTCTGAAATTACTCACCAACTCTACAACCGTCGAAACCTTTCCATCTTCCTTGCCCTCACTCTCAATCCATAATATTCTTGTTCCATCTTAGATCAAAGATGACTAATCCTAAACCCTAGTTCTCCACCACCTGTTACTCCATCTTCGACCTCTTCCACACCTCCAACACCTAGACCTACTCCGTCTCAACCCAGCTCCACTATTCCTCAACCTAGCCCCAGTTCGGAACCCAGAAAAGAGATGGGCTAAAATGCTCGCTAGGAAAACAGTGGCTACAGGTTCTCTCGCTAGAAAATTGAATGCCAAATTACAAGCTAGTCAGGTTCAAGAATCAGACAATTCCAGTGATTCGTTCAAATCAGCTACTGAGGAAGCAACATGATCATCTGATTCTGAACAGGTATCATCTGTACCAAATATCGCCTCTGAGAATGTGTCTGAAATAGCGGAGAACTTAGAAAACAGGTTTGTGCTGGTTGGGTTTGTGAAAAATGTGGAGTTTACAGAAGTAAGAGGAAGAAGTCGTAAAAATATAATTGGGGAAGAAATAGAGAAAGAGAGAAGTCATTGTGAAGCAAGGGGAACAGGGGAAGAAACTACTAGATTGTATATTGGTGGTACTGAAACAGTAGTATTAGAAGAGGGAGCCAAGGAGTTAGGGGAAATAAATCAAGTGAAGCAGTTGAGGGATTAGTAAATCTAGGAAAATCTACAGATGAACCTGGTTCATCCATTGAGGAGACATTGGCAGATCTTATGAAGAAGTTAGGAGAGCGTTATAAACCGAAGAAGAAAAGGACTCCAAAGACTAAGGGGTCTGAAACTGCAGAAGCAAGTAAGAAGAGAAAATTCACTCCATCTGCTGGTTCTGAAGCCCCTCTTCCAAGAGGAAGAACCACAAGAAGTGCACTTAGGCAGAGTGAGGAGGAGTTACAAAAGGCTTTGAAGGAAAGTAAGAGAAAGAGAGCTGAAAAGGGAAAGGAGAAAATTGCTGAGCCTGTAGAGGCTGTGTAGATTGAAGAGATGGACCTGATCCATCAAGATGATCAAAGGGCAGAAGTTGAGGTGCAGACCCCCAAACCAAAGAAACCCAAGACTTCTTCAAAGAAGTCTGTATCTGTGTCTGCTACACTCTCAACTGTAGCCAAGAGAACCAGGTCGACAGTAAAGTCAAAGAAAGTTCCAATTGATGAAGAGAAAGATTGGAGTGCTCATGAAGAAGATGAGACTGCTGGAGAGAATGAAAACTTGACTAAGTTTGGAAAGCGCACCATTTTGAAGGGGAGATTGCTGAAAGATTTGGAGGATCTGGAATGGTCTATCTGATGGATAAGCTGGAGGTGCAGGGCTGGAAGGACATGGTCCTGCAGCTAGATGGGAGGTTGGCCAAAAGTGAGATAGTTCTGGCCAATGTTGTAGTCAAGAACGGTAGGGTCTCTTGCCAAGTGAAGGGGACCAAAATTTCATTTGATGCCATAGAATTGGGAGAAGTGCTTGGGATCCCGTCTGAAGGATATGATGATTACACCAGGAAGAGATGGCCCAGCTTGGATGCTCTTCCCACTGCTTTACAAATCACCAAAAGGTTCTGTGACAATGAAGAGGAGGTTGAACCAAGGGTGGTCTGGAAAAGTGAAATGACGCCTCCTCACAAGGTGGTGTTTGAGTTCATTAACAAGTGTGTACTACCAAGGCAGGAGAGAAGGCACATAGCAAATTGCATAGACTTAGTTCTCATGGAGTGCCTAGACAGTGGACAGCAGATCAACTGACCTTACTTCATCGTCCAACTCCTGGACAGGGTGGTAAACGGTTCCAAGGCTCATGCCATTCCTTATGGCTCATCCTCACAATTTTACTTGCTCACTATAATGTGCCTTTGAAGAAGGAAGAAATGGCTTCAGTCAAGGATCACTTTGGCAAAAACACTCTTCTGACCTGCGACTATGCTGCCAATGTTCCTGAAAATGAACCTGGTTCATCCAGGAAGACTCTGGTGAATAGCAAAGTCAGAGCACTTATGCAGGAGGGTGGGGCTAAGGATGCAGAAATTCTTAGGCTGAAGAATTTCCTAGTTGAGGTTGAACATGATAGGGATGCTCTCAAAACTAAGCTTGACAAAGAAAAGGAGAAGAATGAGGGGATTCTTAATGATATGATATCTCTTCTCCAAGCTAAAAACCCAGCCTCCACCCCTTCCCAGCCTCAATAGTCCAGCCTGTCTTCGACTTTCAGTCACCCAGAGTAGAGATTTTTCTTGTTTCTTTTGCTCATGATGTTAACTATTTTTGTTTCTTCTTGTGGATTGTGGTTGAATAATGCTTCTATCAATGAATTTTGCTGCTTTTGCTCTTAATCTTGTTTCATTTTCTTTAGTAGTTTGCATTCTTGGTTTCCTATTGATAATTAATCCATGATTGAATTAGCAGTTTCCCCAGTGGCCATAAGTAATTCTTAAATATCTAGGACTTTCTAAAAATTATAACTTTTCGATGATGCCAAAAGTGGGAAAATGGTCATATGGTCGTGCACTATTCTGAACATGTGATATTTATAACCTAATGAACCTGGTTCTTTTATGATAAATGCTCAATACTCTAAAATGTGTTAATGTTGGCTTAAGTTGGTTACATGCCTAAGCACATAGTTTGTCATCATCAAAAAGGGGGAATTTGTTGGCCCAAAAAATTGAATGGTTTTGAAGATTGACAAAGGAACTTAAAATTGAACCATGTCCATCGTTGGCGACATAGTCACATGCAGAGTTAAAGGCTCATAAGGTGCACATGCAGGAGATAAACGAAATATGCGAATTAAAGAGATATCTCCTGATCGAAAAGATTGCAAGATAATAAGGAGAAGGACTTTTTATTTAGTAAGAACAGAAGCAAAGATAAGGAAGGATTCGAGGAGTTGAGATTAACTAGAACTCTTTCACCAAGGAAGAGTAGCATTAGAGCTCTAGTAAATCTCTCGTCTACTAATCCTATATATTTCAGATTGTTCTTATTGTACAGGGACGCACAAAAAGCAGAAGCAAAACAAGAATTGAGAGCAAAATTAGCAAGTCAATTTTGCAAGTAGTTCATGTGAGATTTAACTGTGCGACTCTGAAGCTACTTGGAACAACTAGAAAAACCAGTTCCAACTATTGTCTTTTAGTCTAGTTTACTTGTAGTAGGGAGCATTTGTAATAGGTATTGAGTGTTCAAATTATAGCTAACTTGGAGTTTGTCGCAAATAGCTAGAGCTATTTTTCCATAAAGGGATTAGAGTTAATCCTAGTTACAAAGAGTTTTTGTAAATGATGTTTTTGGCTTAGTGATTTTAGTGGAGTGTTTGGGAAAATCCTACTGGAAAGTAGGTCGTGGGTTTTCACCTTTTGAGTCAGGTGTTTTCCACGTAAAATCCTTGTGTTCTTTATTTTCTGTATTTATTATTCTGCAAACAGTATAGGTTGGAACATATAGAAGAACCTGGTCCTTCTATAACTAGTTCACGCGAAAATCGGACACCACACAAATCACCCCCCCCCCTCTCTTGTGTAGTATTGACGTTTTAGAACATTAATTGGTATCAGAGCGGGTTATCCTTGAAGAGGCTAATACCTTAGGAAAAGATCAAGATGAGTGCACCACCTGGGAACCGGGAAGGACAATCAACCGCTAGGCCTCCACTCTTCAATGAGTAGTACTACTCCTGGTGGAAGAACATGATGAGAGATCATATAATTGGTGAAGACTATGAGCTATGGGACATAATTACTAATGGTCCTATGGCCACCATGAAGAAGAATGCTGAAGGAGTAGACGTGCCAAAGACAAGAGCTGACTGCACTGCTGAGGATTTGAGAAAGTGGGAGAAGAATGCTAGGGACAAGAAGTGGCTTGTGTGTGGACTTGGTCCAGATGAGTACAGCAGAATTCAAAGCTGCACTACTTCCAAAGAAATTTGGGACACTTTGCAAGTGGCTCATGAAGGAACTGCTCAAGTGAAGAGATCCAGAGATACTCTACTATATTCTCAATATGAGAATTTCTCTATGAAGGAAGGATAGACCATTCAAGAGATTTATACTAGGTTCACTACATTGACTAATAAACGGAAATCTCTTGGAAGGACTCTTCTTGAGGAAGACAAGGTTGAGAAGATTTTGACAAGGGTTCTTCAAGTATCTTGGGAGAGCAAGATCACTTCAATTCAAGAATCCAAGAACATTGCAACTCTCAAACTGGATGAGCTAATTGGAAATCTTACTACCTATGAACTTAGAAGGCAGACAATGAAGATCGATGTTCCCAAGAAGGAAAGGAGTCTGGCATTGAGAATCACTGAAGGAGCAGATCTGGAAGAAGATGAAATGACTATGATCACCAAGCATTTCAAGAAATATCTTATGAGAGGAAAGGGCTCCGCAAGAGGTGGAAACTACAACAAGGCAAGGGTATCGGAAAAATAAACTAATGAGGTCTGCTACCAATGTGGGAAGACTGATCATCACATCAAGAACTGCCCTCAGTGGGAAGTTGAATGGAAAAAGGAAAGGTCTGAACGAAGGAACCGAAAGATGGAATAGATTCATCCCAAGAAAAACAAAGTATCAACAAAGGCTATGGTTGCTGCTTGGGGAGAAAGTTCAGATGAGGAGTCAGATGATGAAGATGCAGATGAACCAGAACTTATGGCAATTGGTGAATCAGATGAGGAATCTGAGGTAACTATATTCCATCTCAAAGACGAGATTAAATTCCTGTCCAAAGAAAAACTCTCTGAATTACTGCTAGACTTTATTGATGAATCTGAAGTAATTAATAAGGAAAAGGAACAGCTGTCTAAGGAGTGTGTAATTTTAAAAGCAAAGTATATAAACCTGAAACTGAGAGTAAGTGAGACTGTAACTGAAAACACTGCTCTGAAGAACCAGGTTCATCCACTTGAGACAAATGTCCTAGAGTTAAAATCTGAAAATCTAAAACGGAAACTAGGAACCAATAAGAAGATAGCTACCAACTCTCAACTCACCTTAGAAGAAAATTTAGGTAAACTAAAAGATGAGTTGCATAGGAAGGATGAACAGATAAGAATGTTGAAGGAGGAACTTGGTGAGGTCAAGCATGAACTGGACAGAACTTGTAAATGAAACAGATCCTCCGATGCTTTGACATGACTACAAGAACATCATACGACAACAAAGAAAATACGTTAGCAGTAATTGCGGAGGAAATTTGAGGAGACTAAACCAATTATTGATGGCACAAGTCAACATGAAGATAGAGATTGCTCATGAGAAAGATACATTTAATTGATAATGTGAACTTTTGGAAAATTGCAAAAGAAAGTGAAGGAAAGACTACGCATTAATATCAGCACAAGTCTTAGCTTGTTTTTCACTTCTTTATTTGTTAGTCTTATAAATTTTATTTGTTTTCTGTCTCTTCATGAGAAATTATTTTCTAAATTAAATCGCAAATTAAAATTAAATTCATATATTACTTGCGCAAAATCCTTCATATACACGCCGTTGAAATGGTAAAAAAAACATAAATTAAATTTATTTTTATATTTTTACGGAAATATATCATAAACTACTAAGTAAGCATACATAAATTTAAATTTTCATTTTAGTGGAAACCCATTAGTCTCTAGTCAAGGGTGAACGTAATCCTTCTACCGACGAGTTCAATTAAACTCATAACTTTTAATATGGAGTATAAATTTATGTGCAACACGGTAAGAATATAAGGGTCCAATACTAAGTAAAACTCATAGAGTTTACATCCCGAATCCGCCTCTGTTTATAGAAATTGAATATGTGGATTGTATCAGCACACATATCTATCTATAATTAAAAGCAAAAGAAAAAAGCCTCTCATGAAGCCAAGTGGCATGATCCCAATATGACACTTGGCACCGTAAGACATTGCTCCAACTAATTAGGAACTAGAATTTTATTTGGAATAAAAGTGTCGTTCAAAATTCACTACAAGTTTCAGTATTTTAAATTTTTTAAATGAATAGATATGTGAAAACCGTTTAATCCGCATCCATAATATTAGGTGAAATTTTTTTACCTTCCACTTGCCCTAAATTATCTCTGTAAAATCACGATAGTCAGAGTATCCTCAACTGTTTAAACCACGATTGAGTCACCATCGAAATCCGCTATACTCGCTAGCAACTGCTCAAAACTGCAAACTTATATTTCTTCCACAAATACACGTACTTCAACTGTGATCTTCCTACTGCTATCAAGATTTCAAGAAAACTAACGGCTTATGCAAAAGATGGCTACTCATATTGATTTCATTAACGATATAACAATTTCGAAGATGCAATGGAACTTGAAATTCCGGGTTGTCCGTCTGTGGGAAGTACCGGATCGTTATAATTCAGACACTACATTCTCAATTGAGTTGGTTCTACAAGATGAAAAGGTATTCCAAATATGTTATTGCCTTGCTAATTCACTTTTCTCTTTGTTTCTGAACTTGCATATCTCAATGTTTTGTTCTGTATCTTTAACTTACAACTTCGTTCAACAATATTGTGGAAAAGTAGAAACTGATTTCTTTTATTCTCTGCTTTTTAAGTTGCAAATTGCTAATTTTTTTTTGCTTTCTGTTTCTCAACTTGTAAATCTGAATTTATTTTTTTGTATCTTTGGCTTGCAAATATGAATTTGTTTTTATGTGTCTTTGCCTTGCTAATCCGCTCAATGCTACTGTCGGTAATTAGTACTTCTATTCCAGATTAAGTTGCAATCTCGAATAGTTGCTCTATTTTGTTTCTGGAATTAGCAAAAACCGTAGACTACATTAATTATGTGTTGAAGATAAACCCTTACCACGCATTCACTAAGTTCTCAAGATTAATATTTGGATGAACTCAACCAGTTCTTATTTCCTGCAAATGAAATTCCAGCAATTTCGGAATGGGTTAAACTTATTTAAAATTGACAACGATATACATAAAAACATCAGAAGAACCAGGAAGATCAAAGACATTACAATAATGTTTGCTGGTTTCACATCCCTGTGCACAATCCCAAGATTATTTTCTGGGCCTTTGCTGTAAAAGGAGAAAAGTAGTGTAAATTTTGCAAACTGATTTGATTCATTTTCATTGAGAGAGGAATAAAGGAGAGAAAAGAAATAAGCCTGGACGACTCAATACACCTTTCCTATGTAGCCAGAAACACGACAGAGCAGCAGGGGCATATGGTTTTCGATATAACTATGTATTAGGCCATAGGCCATGTTTACTTAGGACTAGCTGGTGTGCTTTGATATCAAAAAGAGTTTGGATACTGCATAAGATAGTATTACTATACAAATTTGTAATATTTGTTATTTTGAAATTTCTTTGCAGCGCGATCGAATATATGCTTCTATTGGCAAGTCAGTTTTGCATCTTTTCAAAACAAAAGTTAAGGAGCTTGTTTTATATCTTGTGGCGAACTTTATCGTTTGCCAAAACAAGAATAGGTTCAACACTACAAAACATAGGTTGAGGCTTACGTTTATTCAACGGACAATAGTGGTTGAAATAATTGATCCACTTTTTCCAATGAACATCTTTGATCTACGACCATATCATCAATTGATAAAAAAGGTTGATGTGAACGAGAATGAATTATTCGGTAATATTACTGTTACCTTAATATTCTAATTATTAACTTTAATGCTATTTATTTTAACATCTTCTTTTTTCTTTAGATGTAATCGGAGAAATCGTCGGGTTTAGTGAGGTACATACGCAGAAACAAGGTGAAATTTTTAGAAAGTTTATGGATATCGAACTAGAAGATGATGAGTAAGAATAACCAATCATCCATTATTAACCATATATTTGATAATTACATATGCTAAAGATTATATACTATTTCCATTTGGAAGGAGGAACAAGTTATTTGCTACGTTTTGGGGGCGAATTTGTTGATCAGGTTGTACCTCACTTGCTAAGTTCTAACAACCAGCCTATTGTTGTTGTTATGCAGCTTATAAGAGCCCATAAATTTCAAGGTAAAATGTAATTATTCATTTTGACCTTACTTTGTGAAAGTTATTCATTACATCTTAAATGTAATTTTTTTTGCAGATTCATATTCTGTGCGCAATACTTGGAATGCATCAAAGTTGTTGATTAATCCTACTTTTCCTCAATCTGACAAGTTTAAAACACGGTTTAATTTTTTTTCCCTGTCTCTACACTCAAATCTATTTTTCCAGCTATAGTTCTAATTGTTTTACTCATTTATAAAAACAGATTACTTTCTGTTCGAGATAGTTACTCAAAGAGGCTGACTCAAACCATCTCTCAACAAAGTTACTATGTCTCGGATGAGTTATAGAATGACACTATTCAAGTTAAAACAGTTGGCCAATTAGTGGAGTCCATGCAAGTTAGTTAACTATTTATATCTTCTTTCTTTAAAATTCTGAAAGACCATCTTTTCTATCTCTTTTCTTCTCATCTTTCAGCATTTGGTTCTCCTATTTTATGGCATTGAAATGTGATTGAGCAATTAGAATATGATAAGTTTTTATATGACATTTAATCAATTTGCATCAATATGTAGAGTTTCACTAATGTAATTTGCTATTAATATTGGATGGAAGACATGTCTGCTCTATTTATTCACTGAAATATAGAGAGGCTGATGCTTTTTCTTTGCGTAAGCCGTAATGCACAAAAGGGAAAAATAAGAAAAACTCCTATCATATGAATAAGCTACTGCAAACGTAGCCTTGTTTTTACATAAGTTCCTCCTAACTAACATTTTACTTAGATAACACTATCTTTAAACACAAAATCATATAGTCATGAAAATTGACCTATTGTTAATCTCTGTAATAACGAATTGTGTGTAAAATATATTTTACCACAAATCATACTTTATGTTCAGCTCTCAGATGACCAATTTTTGTTACTAATGGATGACAATCGTAATATTTCTAATATAAAGTATGCATAATTTATATCATTCATGATTTGCACATATATGCTCTCTCTCAACTTGACTCTTTAAAGTTTTATAATTTTATTAAACAGGAAGGTCCCTGTTGGATTGTAGCAAGTATTGAAAATTTAGAACTTGGAAACGGATGGTCTTATGTCAGTTGCAAGAAGCGTCAAAAGAAGGTGGATAAACAGGGAAACATTTATCAATGGCCGAACCCCAAATGTAAAAATAAAGATTATTCAGCAGTGATTAAGTAAAACCAGCAGCTTTAATTCTTTAATCCATCAAAACGTACATTTATGTCTCAAATCAAATGTGCATTTAGGTACAAGCTTCAGGTTAGGGTAATTGATAACACTGGATCTGTTTCCCTATTGGTCTGGGACCGCGAAGCGATGTTTCTCATAGGCAAGTCCGCAAAAGAATTGAAGGAAGGGTTTCTTGAGGTATATCGGCTAATTTAGTTCATCTTTGTTATTTGAAAGATTCTAACACAAAGTTCATTGTAGAATATTGGCGCTGTTTATCCAGCAGAGCTGAACAATATTCTTCAAAGAAAATTAATGTTTAAGGTTATTGTCAAGAGCTCGAACATTAACTTACAAAAAGAGGTTTATAGTGTTGTTAAGCTTACTGATGAGGAGCAACTGATTCAGAAATATAGTCAAGATCCACCTTCAGATGACTTCACTGTATGTCATATTCGCTCACAAAATTCATATTATATTAAATTGCGAATTTCTTTTAAATTTCATAATTGTACTATAATTTCAAACTCATTTATTTATTAATTTTTTACAGGACCTGACTTCAATAATAATCAAGTCTTAGATGGAGAAATGGAATGCGAGGTAAATGCATCTCTATTTTTTAATTTGTCCTTTAAAATGACACTTATTTATATTTCTGCAAGGATATGTTTCTGAATAAATTTTCAGATTTGGAGATCTTTTTTATAATGTTAAAAGTTGTGAATGTTCACTTTCTTTATTCTATGGGAAGCTACAAACTCACTATTAATATTTTCTTTATATTATTGATTCTTCTAAATAAATATTTTGCAGGGTACAAATTATTAAAGGTATAGAAACTGTAAGTTCACTACTGACTTCTTTTTTTATTTTTTTATTTTTATATTTTTTTATTTTTTGTATTTTAAATATACAGGATTCCACTGAAGAGAACTAGTTAATTGATATCGCAAATACACCTGCCAAGATAAGTTTAACTAATGCCACAACTATGGTTGAAGAAGATCCGAATACACAGTCATCAGGAAACAAAATCAAGAGAGTATTTAAGAAGAAGAAAACAACATGAGGTGTTTGCAAATGTAACATTTGGAGAAACCAAGAACTGTCTGATTAGTCTTAATGTTGGTTTTATTAGTTATGAACAATGTATTTCAATCATTTCAAGTATTTCTGCTATTTCACTTTTCTGTTTTACTTAGTTTTGAAATTTACTACTTATAGTCAAGATATTTGAAGCTTTTCATGGTTCTTTCTGGCAGTAAAATTTTTCTACATTCGGCTGCGTATATGGTTTTCTGGATGTACATTAACATTTTATCTGATTTTAAAATGTGAACCTATAAATAGTATTGATCTCTCTGGACAAACAGATTAAGCATTGTCTGATAAATGCAAGACCTTTTTAAAAGGGAAATTAGTCATATCACAGGAATAAGGTTGGTGCATATTGACATTCTGGTCAGTGGCGGACTCACGTGGAGTCGAGCGGGCTCAGCTGAATTCGCTTTACCAAAAAATAATATTGTGTATATATATAAATTACGATTAAAACAGCGTAAATTTTGTATAAATATTTTATTTGAACTCACTTGACAATTATTATTTTACGACTAAAGTTATATACTTCTAAGATTGAACCCGCTTGCATAAAATCCTGGGTCCGTCACTGATTCTGGTCATGATCATAAGTTGCTAAAACATCCACCACAAGTACAATTAAATAAAAGCGTCCTAGCCCCTAGTACACTAAGGAAATCTTTTTTCCCAATAACATCTCACCTGTAAACCAAATACCATGTATTTAAGAAAAACAGCATCAAATATTTGAGCCACAAAAGAAAGTGACTGTTCTGTTTGGAAGTATTAGCTCGAACTCCATCATGAGCTATTCACATAGAATCCAGACTTTTAACAATAGTGTATCCAGGGGCGAAGCTAGAGAGCGAGTTACGCGTTCCGCCGAATTTAAAAATGATTAGAATACCGAAACTATAAGTTTCAAATCATGACTCCGCCTCTGTATATATCTCCTCTCAGTTTAGCAAACCCATAGTCTTTTCGTTTAGAAAACTAGGAGATCTATTTATGCATTGAGATATTACTGTTTCTCTTTTGTTAAAGGGCAAAAAGGCTCAAAAAGGTTATCCAAATTCCCCGACATCTCATCGCCATATCCATATGTAATTTGGGACGAAAGGGCACGAATTGGAGCGAAATCGGGACAAAAACACAAAAGGTGAAATTTGAGAGCCACAACCAGCGTGCAATTTACAGCAAGTATTAATTCTGAGCGCCGGGCCAGCGCCTCACGCTGCCCTGGACGCTCAAGACGGAAAGTGACAAAAATACTCTTACACGCATAAACCACAACCTGCTTTGCCTTTAAAATATTCACTCATGGAGACGACTTTGTCTCTCATATACCCGAAGCTACATAACCATTATGAATACATAACTGATGAGAAATTAAAAAAGATCAATAATTGTCATCCGACAATTTTTTATCCATTCGATTTTTATGTGGGAATTTGAAATTGTATAATTATATAGTCCCACACATTACGGAATATTTCATGGTAATACATCGCATATATCGGGCATCATATTAAAGATAATTTAAATAAAAAAAGGGTCTTAAAATGCAAAAAGCACAAAATCCGATTTACGTTTGTGCTGAAAACCATAAAACACACCAAAACCTAACTTCAATATTTTTGTATCCATAAAAAGAAAATAATGGATAAATAAATATTAATATAAAATTACTTTAAAAAGAACGATGGAATACAAATCTAAACTTAAAAGCGAAAAAGAGGCGCAGTATATGGTCTGTATCTTCAACTGCATTCAACCAACGGCTTTACAACTTCTCAAACCTAAGTCACTTACTACTCAATTTGACATGGAAGAAGAGAAGAAACTCACAAGAAAAAATAGAATGAACATACGCAAGTAAAAACGGACGAAATATTGTTCGGATAATAATGGTATGAACTTTATGGTATTCAAATTAACTTAACTGAACAACACAAGGTTCTTAATCTTTTTAACAAACTAATTGTTGCTGTTTGGGATGTAAAGGCTGTTCATAAAAGATTTTAGCTTTAAGTATGAAAATCAAAAATAAGGGGAATAGAAATAGGTCTGGCCAACTATGAAATTACCAGAATACATCAAATCTGTACCATCTTATAATGAATAGTTTTGCAAGGTATTAGGAATTCAAGGTAATTTGGAGATTAGCTGATGAGATGATTGAGAAAATATAGCCTACAACTGCTAGAACATTTACTTTAATTTGTGGATATGCACTTGTGGAAATAAAGGTTTGGCTAGATAATTAGTAGATAACAACAACAACAACAATAACTACCTAGTATAGGCCCACAAAGTGGGGTCTGGGGAGGGTAATACGTACGCAGACCTTACCCCTACCCGAAAGGGCAGAGAGGCTGTTTCCAATCGACCCTAGGCTTAGGGATAGATAATTAGTAGATATATTTATTAAATCAAAGTTATTCAATTATAGATTTTAGGAATTCATTTACTGAAATTTTACATTCCCTTCTCGGTGTCATGAATGACTGTATATGGCAAATTTTGGGTTAACGTCAACTTGATGATATTTTTTCCACTTCTTTTAGTTAGTTGATTTGTATGTTTTATGGTTTACAGCATTTATTTGTCCCGATACTATCAGAGCGGATGCTTTCGGAAAAGAAAAGGCAACACAACCTTTAACAGACATAACAAATCGTCAAAATTTGACACGATTACATTATACACCTTTAAAGAGTTGTGGACACGCATCATCGTCTCAATCTCAAGAACAATTTCCAAATTTACCTCAACAGAAACATTTGCAATTTGGTTTGCCAACTTCAAATGTGCAGAGAAATTATCTTCTACCAGATTTAAATGAGCTACCCTACTGCAAGGTTCTTATTATAAGTGAATTTATTTATATAACATGAATCGTTTATATATATACTAACGGTATTTTATTATAACTTATTATTAGAACTTGAGGATGTCAATATTGATGGTGATGTACCAGGTATGTTTTCACTTAATAAAAGATTTAGCTATTATTCAAAACAATGGTAGCTTGCTTAAATACTTAACGTAATAGTACGTGATAACAATCGCAGAAAATAATGATGCAATGGAAGATGAAGATAAGTATGAAGATACGTCTTTCTTTAACACAAATAATGATTCATTCGTGTCCACTTTTCCAATTTATATGGCTAATTTAATATGATTTTAATGTTATAATATTTAGAGCGTGATGTTGGGTATTCAATTATTGACAATGAAGGTATGTATATTATTTATTTCTATATGCATATATATAATAAGTAGGCATACCATAACATAACATCTTGACATTAATCTTACATTTTCTTCTTTTATTCATAGAGTACTGGGATATAGGCAATCCTACATATGAATGTGAACATTGTGGTGCTTACTTCTGGTACGAAGAAAGGATCAACAAGAAAATCAAAGCTAAAAAATCAGAGTTCTCTTTGTGTTGTAATCATGGAAAGATATACTTACCAAAGCCAAAAAAACCTCCCACAATTTTAAAACACTTACTATTCCGATCAGGTAACACGAAAATCTATTTTTACCATACTAACATAATATCTTCAATATATGAATAAATCTTGATTCACAAACAAATATTTTTATCTAGGTCCAAAAAGTAACCATTTCAGAGATAATATTAGAAGTTATAACTCAATATTTTCATTTACATCAATGGGAGGAAAAGTAGATGCTTCTGTCAACCAAACTAATTAAGGGCCCAAGAATATTCAAATTATTTGAACAAAACTATCATCAAATCGGAAGTTTATTGCCTTCCGAAGGATCCACCCCCAAGTTTGCACAATTATACATATATGACACAGAAAACGAAGTTCAGAATAGAATTCATGCACTGGGGTTAGTATTCATTTATTCATGAATAATCTAACAAAAACAAACTTAGATCAACTTTATAAAACCTATTTTTATGCAGTCGTGGTGAAAGCATAAACCAACTTCATGCTGAAATTGTTCAAGATCTAAAACAAATGCTTGATGAACAGAATGTTTTGACTAAATCATTTAGAATGGTCAGAGACAAATTTCATGAAGATACTCACTCCAATTATAGACTGAGATTGATAGGGAAACAGAACTACGATGGAAGAAGATATAACTTACCAACGGTTTCAGAGGTAGCTGCTTTGGTGGTTGGAGATTTTGATGTATCTAGATGTGACCGAGACATCATTGTTGAAACCCAATCGGACATCTACAAAGGATAAATGAGTTGAATGCTGCTTATTTAGGTCTTCAGTATCCTTTATTGTTTCCATTTGGTGAAGATGGTTATAGGGAAGACATTCCTTTAAATGGAAATGATGAATCCAGTGGAGGAAGGCATTTTGTTAGCATGCGTGAATATTTCGCATACAAAATTCAAGAAAGGAATGGTGAAGTACCAACAATTGTGAAGTGAAGAAGATTATTTCAACAATTCTTGGTTGATGGATTTACAATGGTTGAATCGGCTAGGTTAAAAGTATATCATAACTCATCAAAAACAATAGCGTGCTCATATGTATAAAGGATTAGAAGATGCAGTTCTACATGGAGAGATAAATCCTTCTTCCCAAGGCAAAAGGGTAATTCTTTCATCCAGCTTCACAAGGGGTGCAAGATACATGATTCAAAATTATCAGGATACTATGGCAATTTGCAAATAGGCGGGATATCCAGATCTCTTCATCACATTTACTTGCAACCCAAAATGGCCTGAGATCAGTAGATTTGTAAAGAGTAGGGGCTTACAACCAGAAGATCGCCCAAACATTTTATCTAGGGTGTTCAAAATCAAATTGGATCATTTAATAAAGGATTTGAAAGAGAAATTTTTTTTTGGAGCAGTTAAATCAGGTATAGAATTCATGTTTTATAAGAAGTTATTATCACATTTACCTGATTTAATAAAGCATTTTGTTTTACATATAAATTACAACCACTTACCCTAATTATATTTTTTTTTTTTGCAGTGATATATACTATAGAATTCCAAAAGTGAGGGTTGCCTCATGCACACATATTGCTCTTTCTTAATAATAAATATCCAAATGTTGGAGACATAGATCAAATAATTTCAGCAGAAATACCAAATGCATTAGTCGATCCGTATTATTATAAGGCCGTGAAGAATTTCATGATGCATGGCCTATGTGGTTCTGCTAGAAAATCGTGTCCTTGCATGCATAATGGTAGATGTACAAAACACTTTCCAAATAAGTTTGTAGAAAATACCACAACCGATGAAGAAAGATATCCTATTTATAAAAGAAGGGACAATGGTAGAACTATCCAGAAAGAAGGTGTTGGGTTGGATAACAGGTATGTGGCGCGACACAATAGATTTTTATTGTTGAAGTATGGTGCACATATAAATGTTGAATAGTGCAATCAATCTCGATTAATCAAGTCCTTATTTAAATACGTCAATAAGGGTCATGATCGTGTGACAACAGCATTTTCTCAAAGTGTGCATGAGGAAGACTCATTAACTGTTGATGAAATAAAAATGTATTATGATTGTCGATACATATCACCGTGTGAAGCTGCTTGGAGAATTTTTAAATTTTCAATTCACCATAGAGAACCTTTGGTAGAAAAACTTTCCTTTCATCTACCAAATGAGCAAACAATTATTTTCTGTGATGGTGATCCAATTGATGATGTTGCCAATAGACCAAAGTGTAAAGGAATCACAGTTTTTAAGCTGGTTTGAGGCAAACAAGATTCATGAAGAAGCAAGAGAATTAACTTACGCAAAATTTCCTCTTAAGTTTGTGTGGAATAAAAAACTGAAAAAGGGGAAAAAAGAAGAAATTCTGCATTTTCAATAGGGAGAATATTCTTTGTACCTCCTGTAAGTGGAGAGCAATATTACCTTCGAATGTTGTTGAATGTCATTAAAGGACCTAAGTGTTATGATGATTTACGCAAAATAAAAAATCATGAATATCTAACTTTTAGAGATGCATGTTACGCACTGGGTTTGATAGATGACGATAAAGAATATGTGGATGCCATAAAGGAGGCAAGTAACTGGGGTATGGCATCGTATCTTAGGCAGTTATTTGCTATGTTACTATTATCAAATTCAATGTCACGACCAGAATATGTTTGGGAGGCAATATGATTTTTATTATCAGATGATATCCTACATGAAGAAAGGAGAATATTGGATAATCCAGGTACATAGTTCGAACTTCTATTTTGAATTTTAATATTATTTATTTTTAAAAATATTTTTGCATTATTCGTGTATACAAATTAAATCTTAGTCTGACGCACGATGCTACATTAAGGCTTGCAAAGTATGAGTGATTAATTATTTATATATTTTGTTGGTGAGATACTCAACGTAGCGTTCTAATGTAGTTAAGTAACATTAATTTGCATTTACAATTTCTGAAGGATGTTATTTCACTCTTACCTTTATATGATTCATGACAACTTTATATTTTTTGATTAATTATTTAGTTATATATTTTTGTTATTTCAGAGGTTGAGCTAACTGACGATGAACTAAAGAATCGGTGTCTACAAAAATTGGAAAATTTATTGAAAGGTTGCGGAAGAACGTTACATGATTTTCCGACTATGCCAACACCTGTGTTCAATGAAGAGGAGATTGACAATACCAATAGACTCATTTGTGATGAACTGCGTTATAATAGGCGCTCTTTGTCTAAGGAACATGAAGAATTATTGGTTAAATTGACAGTGGAGCAAAAGTTAGTTTATGACAGAATTATCACAGCAGTGCATGAGGACAAAGTTGGATTCTTGTTCTTATATGGTCATGGAGGAACTGGGAAGACATTTATTTGGAGGACTTTGTCTTCAGCCATAAGATCTAAAGGAGACATTGTGTTAATAGTTGCGTCCAGCGGAGTTGCTTCTCTTTTGTTACCAGGAGGTCGAACAGCTCATTCGAGATTTGCAATCCCACTCCGAAGATTCAACATGTAATATAAAACAAGGTACTCCTCTATCAAAATTGATTGTCAAGACAGTGTTAATTATTTGGGATTAAGCATCAATGATGCATAGATATTGTTTTGAAGCTCTAGATAGAAATCTAAGAGACATTCTTAGATTTAAAGATGCATCTAATTTGGATTGACCATTTGGAGGAAAAATTGTTGTTCTTGGTGGTGACTTCAGACAAATACTTCCAGTCATTCCAAAAGGTACTAGACAAGGTATTGTTAATGATGTCCTTCATTCTTCATATTTGTGGAATCACTGTCATGTCTTGAAGCTTACAAAAAATATGAGGTTGGAAGGACATCAGATGGATTCACATTTGAATGATCTAAGACAATTTTCTGATTGGATTTTAGCAATTGGTGATGGTATGATTGGAAATTCTGTTGATGGTATTGAAAAAGTTCATATCCCTGATGATCTTATCGTAAATAATTTTGTGGTGATCCAATTTCTGCAATTGTGGAAAGTACATATCCAGATTTTTTACGAAATTGCGGTGATATAACATACCTACAACAAAGAGGAATTCTTGCTCCCACCCTTGACATGGTTGAATCAATCAACGAATACATGGTTTCGCTAAACCAAAGTCAACCAAATACATTTTTGAGTTTCGATACAACCTGCATGTCAGACGATGCTTCTACAGGTTTGGAACACATACATACACCGGAATTTCTAAACACCATTAAGTGTTCTGGAATTCCAAATCATGTTGTCACTTTGAAAGTGGGTGTACCGGTGATGTTATTGAGAAATATAGACCAATCTTCAGGTCTATGTAACGGAACAAGATTAATCATCACTAGACTTGGAAATCGGGTGATCGAAGCAAAAGTTTTATCGGGAAATATGGCTGGACAAAAAGTGTTCATTCCGAGAATGTCGTTGACTCCATCTGATGCAAGAATACCTTTTAAGTTTCAACTAAGGCAATTTCCAATTGTTGTATCTTTTTCCATGACTATAAACAAGAGTCAAGGACAATCTTTATCTCATGTTGGGTTATATTTGAAGAAACCGGTCTTCACACATGGGCAACTTTATGTTGCTCTATCACGGGTTACAAACAGAAAGGGATTAAAGATTTTGGTTTATGATGATGATGGAGAAATTTCAAATGAAGCAACAAATGTAGTTTATAAAGAAGTTTTCCGTAATTTACTTGGAGAACGAAGGCAAATATGATCTGAAAGTTCATATCTAATATGCTTCTCATAGTCCTGTCTTTGATAAACTATACTCGAAATAAGCTTCAGAACCAATAGTTGAAAACTTCAATTGGTATGGTTATCCATTATCTCATCAACATTATATTTTACTATTTGGAGTTATTCCGAGCTAATAAATTGTCTGATACAGTCTCTGTATTATTTCCTCCTAATACTTTACTGATTGTCACTTTTGGCAGGTTGAATTTCGTGATTTCTCCACACTGAGTTACGTATGCGCAAGTTCCTTTTTCTCATAAATCTCAGTAACGTGAGTGCTATACTCCATTATGATCAAAATCATCATAAAAACTTAAGAGAATAATTTTATGAAGTTTAGTTATTTGTTCACCCAAATTTGAAATTTTGGACAGTTGTTTTTTTCTGTCGGAAATGCACTTTATTATATATACTAAATTATCGAGCTTATTTGTCCCCCAAAGGACATGATATATAGTAACAGGTTAATAAAAGAGGCATTTTCGTCGATGTTATTTTTATTTGAAACGGCAGATGCACAAAGAGGAAGCTATGTGGGATTAGATTATCTGGAAGCATACGCAAAGTGTTTGTAGCAGAGTTGTTTTGCCATGCATCCTTCCAATTTAACCATATGTAATCTTAGCAATAATTTCTGCGGATGCACATAGAGAACATTTTTGTATATTTGTTGCCACAGAAGTTGCTCTGAAGGCCCAATCTAGCCACAAGCCTCATCATGTTTTCTTTGCCAATTTTGTAGAAGTTGCTACACAATTGAGCATTTAAAATTTTTGGCTATTGCTCAATCCACCAGGGAAATGGTGATGTTTCATTATGTATATCTTGGTGTGGTGAAATATTTATTAAATTGTTTTAGCCTGCCCGAGATATTGAAACTTCTAAGTTGAGGACAAAATGCAAGCAAATTTATAGAAACTACTCCATGAAATAAGAAGCAGAGCAGAAGGCACATGGTCGATGAGTCCACTAATTAAACATATATTCCTTTTGTTTGTGGATATATATATATATATCAGCTTGGTCGTGTCAATGTTCGATAGTCATATTCACCCCTAATCAGCATTTGTACTCTATAGCACGATCGAACAGTAATATTTATTATATTTTCCATAGTGCTGCCTCACTCTCGCGTCCAAGCTTGGAGCCAAAGGCGGCATTTATTTGCTCATACCGACCATTGAGGTCCATTGAAGTAGAGATGTAAAAAACCAGAGTCATATACAATCTTGAGAGTGTTAGCTCCATCTTTGAATACAATTGGAATACTTCAACAGCTGTGTAATAATACAGGAAAATTTGAGTTTTCAGTTAGCTGAATAAACCATAATGAGAATGAAGCATACAAATTAGTACCATCATTACTGTTTACTTTTTGTTCATTTTCCATTCTTGCATTTGTAGTGCATATTTTCACACGCCAAAGTACACCTATGGATGTCTTTATCACTTTTAACTCTTGGAATATTTCACAATACATTTCTCATTTCAAGGAAGCTACTACTGTCAGAAAGTACTTTCAATAGAATTCAAATGAGCAAATAATTAAGAGCAATATTATTATGCTAATACTTTTTTTTTGCAATTCGCGCATCGCGCGGGTACGTATACTAGTTGAGTACGGAAAAAAAGAATCTTGCAAATATGACCTCTACGCGAGTCGAACGCGTTATAAGTAGAAATTCTACACTTCTCACCTCAACTATTCTACTTATGTAAATTGTTTAGCAGAACCCATGAAGCTTCAAATGTAGATGACAATTATTTCCTCTTGTTTCTAGGTTTCCCTATATATAAAGAAGATTAATTAATTAAAAAAATTCTACAGTCAAAATTACAGTACTCCAATTCTTGAGCAGAACTGTTAGATCTAAGTTTCAATATATCTGCTTTCTTTAGGTCAATTAACGCAAGTCCATCCGCTTCTGCAGACCAGCGACTCCAAGCCCTCTCCGCGCGACCAGCCTATGCATCTACGAGATCGGAAGTGCAGAATTTTCCCTCGCACCTGCGCAAACCTTCACTTTGCCAGGAACCGCATCTGCGACCCTAGTCGCTTCTGTGGCTCCGCACCTGCGGCCATTCCCTCGCAGGTGTGGTCGCACCAGACCAGAACACCAGCCTTCAAAAATTCCAAAAATCCAATTTGATTTCGAGGCGAATCACTTCGGAGGCCCCCGGGACCTCAACCAAACATACCAACAAGTCCTAAAACATGATACGAACTGTAACGACCCGACCGGTCGTTTTGAGTTCTAGCGCGTCGTTCAGCGGTTTGAAGTCGTGAGCAGCTTTGTTTCAGGTATTATGACCCGTGGGCGTGGTCGGAGAGGAAGTTTAGAATTGATTTGGAAAGGAAATTCTCGTTTCAGAAGCCTTAGGTTGGAGAAATCAACTAAGATGGGAATTTTGAGTAAACGACCTCCGAGTCAGGATTTGAAGGTTCCAACAGGTTCGTATGATGATTTGGACTTGGGTGTATGTCCGGCTCGGGGTTTGGATAACCCGGGAGCGTTTCGGCGTATATTGTGGAAGTTAGCATTTTAGAAGGATTTCATGAATTTGGGCTTGAAGTGCATATCAGTGAGGTTGGTGTCCTTTTGGGATTCCGAGTCTGGGAATAGCTCCGTATGGTGATTCTGGAATTGGGAGCGCGATCGGAAGTGAAGTTGGCTGTCCGTAGGTCATTTTGAAGTCATTTGGCTAAAGATAGAAATTTGAAGGTTTTTGAGAAATCCGACCGGAAGTGGAAGTTTTGATATCGAGGTCGGAATACGATTCCGGAAGTTAGAGCAGGTCCACAATATTGAATATGACTTGTGTGCAAAATTTGAGGTCAATCGGGTGTGATTTGATAGGTTTCGGCGTCGGATGTAGAAGTTTGAAATTCTAAGTTCTTAAAGAATTGGATTTGAGTGCGATTCATGATTTCGGCGTTGTTTGAGATTTGAGGGCTCGAGCAAGTCCGTGTCATGTTTTGGGACAGGTTGGTATAATTGGACAGGGTCCCGGGGGACTCGGGTGGATTCCGGGTGGTTGTCGGATCAAGAATTGAAGTTTGAAGAAGTGAAGATTGCTGTCATCTGGTGTGATCCGCACCTGCGAGGATTTGGCCGCAAGTGAGCCGTAGGTGCGAGATTGGGTCTGGAGCTGAGGGACCGCAGGTGAGGGAGTTTGTTCGCATCTGCAGAATCGTAGGTGCGAAGAGGGATCGCAGGAGCGAGAGTTGCTGGGCTGAGTCAGAGCCGCACCTGCGATGGAATTTCCGCAGGTGCGGAGCCGCAGGAGCGGCTATTGCACCGCAAGTGCGAAAATGGTTGGAGGGAGTGGGGTGTTTTAAGAACGGATTTTTGGCCATTTCTTCATTTATCTCATTTTGGTGTGGCGATTTTGGGAGCTTCAAGAGGGGGATTGTCAGCAAGCATCACTAGGTAAGTGAATTCTTCCCATTTCTAAGTTAAATATGTGATCTTGCATGGATTTGAACATGAAAATTGGTAGGAATTTAGGAAAAATTAAAGAAACCTAGGAAATGGAAAATTTGGATTTTTAGCCACGATTTGAGCATGAATATTTGAGTAAATTATATATTTGAGTTAGTAAGGCTATGGGTAGAATGTATCTTCGAGAATTGCGAATTTCCGGGCACGTAGGCCCGAAGGCATTTTGGTCATTTCTCCGAGCAGGGTCGGGAAAGTATATAATCTGAATTTATTGTGAGTATTAGGATAAATTTTCATTGCTTTGCCATTGTGGGGTAGTTTCGGAGTGTTGTGCGTCTGTGGAGTCATCGGAGGGGCTTGGAAGCCAGTGTGGGAATTTCGGAGCGAGGTAAGTCTCCTTTCTAACTTTGTGAGGGGGAATCGTCCCCCTAGGTGAATTAATTCAGTATATGCTATTATCTTCGGGGGCTATGTACGCACGACGTGACGAGAGTCCGTGCATAGCTACTATTATGCCATGTACGGATAGCCTAGGACCCACTAGCATGCTTTATGTGTGTACCTGTAACCCTGCCTGTAATATTAAACTGCTTATATGACCGAAACGTAATTGAATGTTTAAAAGAAAGCTAGAGTTCATATTGTTAAATCTTTTAGANACCACGTCGCATGATCGATTCGCGAGTGGGGAAGATGAAATGCATCTATGGTTCGAGCCGATCGACCCTTCGGCAGTGCACAATTTATTATTGTTGGTCCGCGCCGTTTGACCCTCGGCATTTCCTGCGCATGCTATTTGCTGCGTAGTTGCTATGATATTTGCCTGATTACTGGCCTGAAATGTTAAATTGTCGATTGAAATGACAGAGATTTAAAATTATTAAAAAGACTTTTGGAAGAAGTTGTTCCTTCCCATCGATTTATTATTATTTGATTAAATCACCATGTTGATTAATTGTTAATATGACGAAGATATAAAGTGTTAAACGTGAACAGAGTTGAAAGGTATTTAAATCCTGTTTTATAAATTGCCTATGATGAACCATGCTTAGTGTCACTCCTGAATATTTTAAATGGACCTTTAGTAAGTGTCTAAATTGACCACTCGTCACTACCTCTCTGAGGTTAGGCGGGCGACTTACTGAGTACACGTTATTTTTGTACTCATGCTACACTTGCTGTGCATTTTATTGCACAGGTACTTTCATAGCAATGTGGAGGATTCGCAGACTTATGCGAGCTGCATCATCCGGAGGCGATCTGCACCTAACAGAGTCTCCTTCGTAATGTATCTATTTCATTTAAGTTTCTTGTCCAGTTGTATTTCGGACAGGATTGTAATGATTGTTGAATTCTTAGAAATTGCTCATGTTCTTCTGACACCGAGTTCTGGGATATGTATTGGGATATAATTGCTTAAGTAAAATCTTTAAATCACTATTTTTAATTAACAAACTTTTATTTGTTGGTCCCAAACGCACACGCAAGTATACATGGTCGTACAAGTAATATAATAATAAATCGAATGTCGAACCCACAGAGACTTGTGTAAACTATTTGCTGAATCACTCTAATTGTTATTTTAATCAAGCCAAAATAAAATCCAGGAACGTAACTAATTTATACTACGATTCTACGAAATAACTAATTATCGAGTAACGAGAGTATTGTTTTGTATTCTGTAGAGGCAAATATTCCAGGGTTGTGATCAATTCACAACTCGTATTGCATTCTAATTAACTCTCCCCTTCATATAATTCACTCATGGCTGCTAATTAATTGATAATGGCTCTCATAGCCTTCTCCCGAAGCACTACTCAACTATTCTCAATAGATTAACGCCTATATTCCTATGAAATTAATCTATTGGAACACACTAAGATTACGATGTTTAATTAAGCACGGTGACTAGGTATATTCTATCCTAACCACAAATCCGCTCCCCTGAAGGGTTAATATCGCGCTCTCTTCAATTCTTCTCTAATCTATATACAACTTTCCCAAGCATAACATATATAGTATATAGAACCAAATTGCTAGCCAAACAATTAAGCAATTAAACACAGAATTGAAGAAACAACCATATATTGAGTGAACTATCATCAAGGTTAAGTTAATGTCGAAAAACAATGTTCATGGCTAAACCACAACCCCAGAACAATGGGTGTTTAGCCACTCATGCTAAAATCAAATAATTGCATAAGTGTTGAATTAATTGTAAATACTAGAAAAAGATGAAGAAAACTGATAATCCTTCGCTTCCTAATGATCCCGTGTGTATCTTCTCTCCAAAGTGGCATCTCCCCTCAAAGTTGTGTTGTTGGGTCTATTTATATGTTTTGGGACAAACCCTAAACGTGTAGGATACTTCTTATCAAATCGGGAAACATTTAAAACCTTCAAAACTCGGACTAAGCCAGATCAGGGACCAGGCGTTACAGGCCAAACGCCTGGCCACGGCTGGCGTCATGGGCCAAACGCCCCCCAAACGCCTGGTGACACCAGGATTTATAACCCAAACGCCCGGTTAAAGTCTGGTATGACCAGGCTTTACAGTCCAAACGCCTGGCTATAGCCTGGTTCACTCTTTTTTAACTCTTGAGCGTATTTTTGACGTTTATGTATCCATTTATCTCGGCTTCCACCTCCAATTCACCTACACATGAAATAGACTCTATTATGCACATACGACGTGTATTTTATCATTAACGCACATAAAATGTAAGGCACACAATGCTTTAAACCATGAATTATATCCACACATCAATACCCCACACTTAGACTCTTGCTCGTCCTCGAGCAATGGGACAATCTACTACCCTTCAACACGTACACAATTCATTATCAAAGAGTATTTTACTTTTCAATCACACACCTTACCCCTTAACTATGATCGATACCGGCAATCAAGTATGAACATACAAAATTTCACTTTCTTCCCCTTCTTTAAACATGCCCAAGTATAACAATTTAATCAATCATACCAATAACCTAATTGTAACCACCCATTTCAAGAATCAACTTGCAACCACTAAGCCCTCTCAATTCACGCACCTACCCAACAAGAAAGTTTACAATATTACCAATCATTCATAAGATCATGTGCCCTCACCAACAACAAAAGAGTGAATATAACTAGTCCACACATTCAAATATGCTTTTGAACAT
>ML306765.1:0-10299 GCA_005239505.1 Nicotiana paniculata
CCCCCCCTTTTTTTTTTCTAACACTTGCTTTATTAAAATTTTTGTAGGCTGGTCACAGATATCCCAGCAACTACAGATACAAGCTTTGGTAAATCCTCCTATATTATCGATCATGAGTTACTTCTTTGTACTAAAATCGATTCTGCATAATTAGTTTGTCATTTACCACCTAAAAAAAGACAAACCAAAAAAAGAAGCCAATCATTAGGTTAGATGGGTTTTGGATTAACCAACATTTTAAGGTAGAGTTTAAGTTCTGTTCACTCGTTGTAAAAAAATATTTACGAAGTTGGGTAATTTTTAAGATAATAGAAGTAATTGATAACCTACTCTATTAGACGTAACATATGCATATGCACTTATAATGTAAATTTTATTTACTGTGTCAGTGTATATATATAACTAAAATCCTTTTTACTTGATATTTTTCTGCACTCCAGGAAATGAAGTTGTATGCTACGAGAGTCCACAACCATCGATGGGAATTCATCGCTTTGTTTTCGTTTTGTTTCGACAATTGGGTCGCGAAACTGTGTATGCACCAGGTTGGCGTCAGAATTTCAACACAAGAGACTTTGCAGAACTTTACAATCTTGGTTTGCCTGTTGCTGCAGTTTACTTCAATTGCAACAGGGAGAGTGGCACCGGTGGCCGCCGCGCATAATTTAAGATATTACTTATCGATATATATATATATAGTAAATAAAGCTTTATTGTTATTAAGTCGTGAAATCTTACTAAAAAGTTTTGCAGAAATATCTGCACTTTGTTTGATATATAATTAATAAATATTGGTTAGCATATGATACTTGTATTAGTTGCAATATAACTTTTCATGTTACCTATTAGTAACCTTTGCTCATTGCGTCCTTCATTAAATAACATCATTGTGGTAATTACTAGGTATTGAAATATAACCTATGAAATCCAACTTCAGCAAAAATATGACCACATAATTGAGCCTTAAAAAGCAGTATTTAAAGATTCTCAAAAGTTAAGGGGCCTTTTGTATGTTTTATATACGATTGCGAAGATGAAGCTAGAGTTTATGGCCCTTAATAAAATTTGAAAAATTCAATCATTTTAAATTAATGACAGAAAACAATAAACATTGTCAATTTTTCTGGGTAATTAGATCTCCAAGTTAGTCTTTTCTAAGATAATAATGAAATTCTTTACCATGTTATAGCGGAATTAACAACATACAATTAGAAAGCCTAACTAATTCATCAAAAACTATAGCTATACCACATATAAAATACTCATAATCTAGACAAGAATATCTAAACTGGATATGAGTTTTTTTTTTTTTCAAAATTAACTTTCCCAGTGAATCAAATAAAGAGGGNAACACGGGGCAAAAACACAGTCAGCTGATCAAAATATCAACTTCTATGACGGTACAAAAAATATCTGACTAACAAAAAAGTTCGCTTTGTCGTACCTAGTTCTAACACTAGGAACCTGAAATTTGTCCAAAAAAAAGGGTCCTTTTGCTCTCCTTGGCATCTTATGAAAGGAGAGATAGATATTATCCTCCATAGTATTAGTTGCAATCCGTCACTTGGTTAGCTTCCCTATAGCAATGAGTAGGAGTGATATTGGCACGGTTCATATACAGTGAGATGTCCTCCATAATTCTTCGCAATCTGTAGTATTGAGTATGGTTGTTCTTCAGCATGTTCGTCACTAAAAGAGAATCAAGTTCGATTATAAAATCAGTGACCCCATTTTGAATACATCATTTAATCCGGAACAGTGTTGCTTGAGCTTCAACTTCATTATGGTAGCAAAATGCCATGCAGAAGTCATTATTGTTGTGCTTACTCATTATGGATATGAGTGAAAAATACTTACATGAATACACATACACCTGGCGAATAAAACTTGAGAAATTCTAGTGAATTCTTGTTTTTTAGTAGTTTTAGCTAGTGTTTTAAAAGGTGTGGACGTAAGGCGATGCGTTTTACATATGTCTCAGTGAGGCTCAAGTTCCGAGGCACGAGGAGTAAGCCTCATGTGTATTTAATTGTTAATATTTCATAAAATTATATAATTACAATAATTATTTTTAAATAGGTAAAATTGCATAAAAATTGAAGAAAGCCATAAATAATTTAAAAAAAATATATTAATGTGCTCCACCCCCACAAAAAAACTAGTCAAAATAATCCATCATATGCTACTTACAAGCACAAATAATTTGAGTAGAAAAAAACAAACTTTTCTATATGGAGGAACAAAAAGGATGACTAACTTGTAAATTGAACTTTGAAATTACGGCTATGATGGAGTATTCTTTGTATTTGCAACAAAAAAAATTGACGTTTTGTTGTTTTTAGGAGATATAGCAGTAGATTATGGGACAAGATAAAGAGTTGAGAAAGTCCATAAATTTGGGCATCTAGCAAAAAAAAAGGTCTTGGGTTTTAAATTTAATACTTTAGTTCCTTTTTAAAACTTTTGAGTAATTACAAGGTAATTTTTGAGAATTTAGAGTACTATATTAAGGACTTATTCAATACATTTTATTTTAATTTGAAAAAGTCCCCTAGGCTTACGCCTCACTGAAAAACTCGCCTCAACGCCCATGCATACGTCTCGAATTACTAGGCGTACGTCTATTGAGACTTTTCCCCCCTCCATCGCTTCGGGACATTTTTGGTGCACCTCGCCCCGAAAATGCCTTTTAAAACACTATTTTAAACATATGACACATAATTGGTACAATTCTTCTCCCTTCTTCTCACAAAATGTGCACATTAATTAGTGTTCTACATGTTTCACCTATTACTTGAGGTTTGCTCTCTATCCAACAAGTTTTCTCAGTACTTGCAAATGCTGAAATATTATGCGCCTTTGAGTCAGAGCTATCACTGTGGTTATCTGGTCCGTTCGGGTCAGTTTCAGTTCTAGGAGCCACAACAGCCAGATGGGTGTTTGGTGTGTGATGGTTTTGGGTACATCAGGAGGTCATGTCCGAGGTTATTGGGTGGCATGCCATAACAGAGTTCTCGTGCCATAGCTTCGGCACTGGTTGCTCCACCGCCCACTCAGCCAGCCAGGGGCAGGGGTCAGGCCGTTAGAGGTAGAGGTCATGACGTTAAAGGTGGGGGCCAGCCAGCTAGAGGCCGTCCCAATGATGTAGTTCAGAGTGGTGGGCCTAGCCCCGTTGTTATTTCCCAGCTAGGCCTCAGGCTGAGTCATCTGACGCCGTTATCACAGGTATTGTTCCTGTTTGCCATAGAGATGCTTCAGTTCTATTTGATTTGGGATCTACTTATTGCTATATGTGATCCTATTTTACTGCCTATTTGGTTGTGCCCCGTGATTCATTGAGTGCCTCTATGTATGTGTCCACGCCTGTGGGAGATTCTATTATTGTAGACTGTGTCTGTCGCTCATGTGTGGTTACTATTAGTAGTCTTGAGACTAGCGTAGACCTTTTATTTCTTGATATGGTAGATTTCGATGTCATCTTGGGTATGAATTTGCTGTTACCTTATCATGCTATATTGGACTGTCACGCCAAGATGGTGACCTTAGCCATGCCCGGGTTGCCTCGATTAGAGTGGAGGGGGACTCCTAGCCACTCTACTAGCAGAGTCATTTCTTATGTGAAGGCTCGACGTATGGTCGAGAAGGGGTGTCTAGCATATTTTTACTATGTACGTGATTATAGTACGGAGGTTCCATCCATGGATTTAGTACCAATTATTTGCGAGTTTCGAGAGGCGTTTCCAGCAGACCTGTTGGGGACTTAAGAAAAATAACAGGTAAAAATCTGGTTCTGGTGCAGTCTTTGATCTCACAATTGCAAGGTCACTGTTCGTATTTGCGAATGTCCAAATCCCTGTCAGGTTCGTATTTAGCGAACCTGATAAGTGAGGATTTTGACTACTTATTAGCGTCTTTTGACTTTAGTTTTAGTCCAAAAATGTTTAAAGGTATTCCCGAAAACTGATAAAAATATGCTTACTTGCAGAAGTATTTGGAAATGATCCACTACGACGAAATCCAAATCAAGAAGGAGTGATCTGAGCAAGGAAAAAAATAAAGCACAAAAGCTGAAGTGCGGACCGCAGAACTCTATCTGCGGCCGCAGAATGTGAATGACAATCTGTAGAGCCTCAGTGTGAAGTGCGGACCACACAATAATTGTGCGGCCTCAGAAATCAAAGTTCAGATAGATAAATTTCAAGTCCAACAAGAAATGTGCACCGCACTATAATTATGCGGCCGCAAAAATCAACTATACAGACGCACTTAGGAAATGTGCGGTCCGCAGAAGAGCCCAGTGCGGCTGCACCCAGAATTGTGCGGTCTGCAGAACTCAAGATATGCAGCCGCAATCTAGAATTGCGCGGCCGCAATTCAGATTTGCGCGGCCACAGAATCGACTCCTGTCAAGAGCTGAAGAAAAGTGCGGACCGCACACAGAATTGTGCGGCCGCAGAACCTCCAAATGGGCATTTCTATCCGAAAATTCCAGCTGTTTATAAATAGACTTCTTTCACGAAATTAGATTATGTTTTGAATATCACAAGTTCTGTAGCCATTTTTCTTTACCGTTTTAGGCAACTTTAGCTTATATTGGTGATTTAACATTTAATTTTCATCTATTAATCTTGAAATATGAGTTTTATCATCTTTTGTTCTTTATTTTCTTCAATACCCAATATGAGTAGCTAGAGTTTTGGCTAGGGTTGCGACCCAACCTTACTGTTGGGTGTTACACCCCATATTTTCGTACGTAAGAGTACGTCATAAGTCAATTGATGTAAGCTCAAAAATGAGATCATCTTTGAAAGTACATAAAGTAAGTTAATAATTTTTCCATGGAGGTTACAAATATTGAGCATCGTGAACAACAAGTACAAAGAGGGTTGGAAGGTTCAGAAGCTAAGGAATTGAAGAAAATAAGTTTCGTCGAAAGTCGACAAGTTGAGAATGTTATAACATGTACTTTTGGGGTGAGAATAGGGTGCTCAAAAATATAAGGAGGTTATTTTAAGAGTTATTTTATTCTTATGATAGTCGTGTGTTATGTTATGAAGTCAAGCGAGTTGTGGAACAAAAGTTGGCAAAGATCATCACAAGTTACATTCATAAGTTCTACTGAAATTTAGGTCAAATGTAACTGCGATTTTCTCCCAATATGCTTCGAGTTACGAGGTGTTCCACCCATAAAATTGAAGATATATGAGTCTATTTTATAAATCATTAAACCGTTTGTCAAAATGATATTGGAGTAGATATATATATATGCATTTTAGCGAGACTGCACAAGCTGCTAGGTGACAAGTAGGTGTGTCACCTACTTGCTTAAATGAGAGTCCGAAAATGGGCCAGTTTGAGTCGTCCAAAGAGAAATTTTAAAGGAATATTGTGCTCATATAATACACTGATAAGAGGGAAAAATAACCAGACCTAAATCCCTGCAAACATCCTCCCAAAAATTGTACACAAACCCTAATTGGATTTCTCTCCTTTTCAATTCCTAGTTGGAGGAAAAACCTTGAGTTTGAAGAACCAAGATAGGAGCTGAGTTATTCAACAAATAATTAAGTTTACTTCTATCTTTAATCCTTTTTTTCTGCTGGATATTTATGGAAAGTTCTTCTATTATTGTAAGAACTCACGAGACGGTGATAAGAAGCCGTGTGTTCGAGTTATTTACTTGTATCAGACTGTTTTGTGTTGTTTTTGGATTGCGTGTTTTACTACTGTTTTATGGAGTTTTGGAGGAGGAAGGGTGTGGATAAAAACCATATAAATTCAGGATGGTGGGCTGGCCGTTCGTCATAACAATTTCAGGTTGTTTGACACTACTACGATGGTCGTTGTGTGTATGAAGAGATTGGGGCGTGTTAGGCTGTTTTGTAGTATTTTGTGGTGTATATATGGTTAGAAAAATAATTTATCTATGTTTATATTGTTGTGTTCTTGTGTTGTTGGTGTTATCTTGAATTTGGAGGAAGTAAGGATTATAGGGGAGATGCTGCCTGTTTTAATACAAAATAAGCTTGTCGTTCGTTGTGCGATAGTTGTACCTTTCGTAACTTAATGATAGTATTATTATCGTTGTTGTAGATTATGGTGAGAAGAGGATAGTTCAACATGGTGATTGGAAATATTTTGATAAGGTATGTTAAGGATAAACCTTTCTTCATTTTGGAATGATCCTGTAACGACATGAGTTTGATAATGAGGTATAAAGAGAAGTTTGTATTCCTGCACTTATGTACATTATCCTAGTCTCATAAGTTACAGTATTCTCCCTTATTGGGACTTCATATTCAGTTTAGTTTTGTATTCTTTAAGCTAAGACAACAAAGTGTGTGTGTGCATGTGTGTGTGTGTGTGTATGTGTGTGTGTGTGTGTATATAGTATTTTAACCACCATCAAGCTATAATTGGTAGGCAGGCCCCTATTGGGAAACCAATCAAATGGTAAGTTATACACCGAGCCTACTATGGCCGAGCGCCTATGAGCAAGCCTAGAATGGCCGAGATACAGAGCCTAGTATGGTCGAGCGCCTACGAGCAAGCCTACTACGACAGAGAATTTACACATACCGAGACTTATAGGGCCGGACAACTATTTTACTTATTATATTGAGAGAGATGAGTCACTATCAGCAGGTAAGCATATCTTCAAACTATATTTGACTCCCAGGTACTTTCATTTATTTATTTATCAATTTAGTTTCAGATTTCAGTTATCTTGTTTCCTTACATACTCGGTACATTATTTCGTACTAACGTCCCTTTTGCTGGGGACGCTGCATTTCATGCCTGTAGGTCCTGATAGACAGCTGGATAGACCTTGCCGTAGACAAAGTCAAACACCAGCTTGGTTGGTAAGCTCTACTTCCTCGGAGTGTCCAGGTCTATATCTTGGAGTCCATTTTATATACAGGTTAGATGGGTAGGTCGAGGCCTTGTCCCGACCATGATACAATTCATTTATTCCTAGAGGCTTGTAGACGAGTCCTCTACATTTTTTACATCAATATTGAATCTTTACCAACCCTACATAGATGATTAGTTTGGTATTGCTGGCTGTAGACGCTATTTTCAGATGGTTCAGAATATGGCCTCATCAGTCTAAGTTAAGGGTTACCCCTCCAGAGTTCATAGTTATAAAGTGGTACGCTCGGGCTGAGTATGGCACCAGGTGCCGGCCACGCCTCTTCATGTTTGGGGCGTGACAGTGGTAACCTAATGGGTGTTTGATTTAGGGCTTGTTTATGGTTGGTGTTTATTATTTAGCCTTGTTCTTGCTTTAATTGTAGTATTAATGGTTGCAAACATTAGTTCAAGCCTATCTAACGTGGTCTCTACTTGAGAAAGAGAGACTTAGTCTAGGAAAACTTGGCTAACAAGAATTCGGGATGAAATCAAGAGATTGAAAGTCCCAATTAAAGGGTTGAACCGAGAGATAGTAAAACCCAACTTGGGCATTTTATCAACTGTATTGTACAATACCCATTTGGACTTGAGAAAGCCAAATTGAGCAAAATCACTCTCTTGCTGAGAGATATTGAGTGGGTAATTGTGTGTTGATAGCTATAATACACCCCGACCAATAAAACACGCTTTAAAGCTTACAACCCGTTAGGCAAATACCTAGGTAAAGGTCATAGCCCTAGCCTTTTACAATATTTGAAAACAACAACAAAAACAACATTCTCTAGTTTTATATCTTAGATTTGTAATCCGTAGCATAATTTTAGAAGTAAAAACAAAAAAACATTTGTGGAAGTGCATTTAAGATACTTCATGTGCTTTACCCAATTATATACCACTATACCTATCTCAGTTCCCTGTGGATTGGATCTCCACTCCTTGTTGGGTATTATTATTGCAATCGACCGTTTCACAACCTCGAATGAGGTGTGACTCGGACGAGATCAGAACCAATTTCTCGCATTTGCGAAGAATGACTACGTCAACAAGGGATCCCATTTGTCATCAAAAGGTCGCATTTACGGAGGGACAATGTTCACATTTGCGAACAAATCATCGCAAATGTGATGATAAAAAAGATGGAGCTTCTTCGCATTTACGAAGTATGTCTCGTATTTGCGGGGTTCGCAATTGCGACATCTGCGCCTTGTCAAAAACTGAGATAGACGAGATTTTAGCTCATACTCTCAAATTTTCAACCCTAAACACCATAGAGGGGAATGTTCCAAGAGATTTTCTTCCTCAATTCGTTGGTAAGTGACTCTTACCTACTTTCTTTCAATTGCCCACTACATTTCATAAGATTTCAACCTTAAATCTAGGATTTCCAAGTGTGGGAACCTAATGGGTGTTTGGTTTAGGGCTTGTTTATGGGTAGGTATTTATTATTAAGCCTTATTCTTTCTTTAGTTGTAGAATTAATGGTTGCAAAAATTAGTTCAAGCCTACTTGACTTGGCCTCTACTTGAGAAAGAGAGACTTAGTCTAGGAAAACTTGGCTAACAAGAATTTGGGATGAATCAAGAGATTGATAGTCCCAATTAAAGGGTTGAACCTAGAGATTGTAAAACCCGACTTTAGCACTTTATAAATTGTTTTGTACAATATCCATTTAGACTTGAGAAAGCCAAATTGGGAAAAACCACTCTCTTACCGAGAGGTATTGAGTGATTAATTGTGTGTTGATAGCTATAATACACCCTGGCCAACAAAACACGCTTTAAATCTTACAACCCGTTAGGCAAACATCTAGGTAAAGTTCATAGCCCTAGGCCTTTTACAATATTTGAAAACAAAAGTAAAAACAACATTCTCTAGTTTTATATCTTAGACTTGTAATCCGTAGCGTAATTTTAGAATTAAAAATAAAACAACATTTGTGGAAGTGAATTTAAGATATTTCACGTGCTTTACCCAAATATATACCACTAATCCCATCTCCACTCTCTGTGGATTCGATCCTGACTCCTTATTAGGTATTATTATTGCAATCGACCGTTTCACAACCCCGAATAGAGGTTTGAATTGGACGAGATCCATTTTTGGCTCCGTTGCCGGGGAGCTAAAAACAGATTTAGCTATACATTTGGTTTTATGTGTGATTTGTCTTCCTTTCCTTTCGTTTTACTTATCTTTATTGTGAAACAATGACTCTCAAAAACAATGATCCTCTTAGAAACAAGCCATTGGGGGATGACGTGGATGATGACCAAGTTGAAAAGCTTCCTCTTGAACCTCAAGAAAATAGACGAGGCCGACCGCCTCAAGACAATATTCCTGTTCCACCCCCCTCCACCAAGAGCGGCTCCACATCGGGTGTTGCTGAATGAAGAATATGCAAGTGCCATAGTTCCGCCCCGCATTAGGGCGGGAAACTTTAAAATCACAAATGTTATGCTTACATAGCTAGAGCAACCAGGATTCTTCATTGGGGCTCCGAGTTAAAATGCGTACAAACACTTGAAGGGGTTTGTGGACACTTGGTGGGGGAGTAAACAGACAAAAGTCTCTGATGATGCTTTAAGGTTGAGGTTGTTTCCCTTCTCCCTACCGGGGAAAGCCTTTAATTGGTTAGAAATATTGCCAAACCATTCCATCCATACATGGGATGAATTGGCAGAGTAATTTATTTCCGAGTTCGTTTCTCCAGGGCATATGGCTACTCTTAGAGACGAGATTCTATGTAACGACCCGATCAGTCGTCTTGCTTTATAGAACTCCGTTTCCTTAAATAAGACTCATCAAATGTGTTTTTACTGTTTTATGACTTGCGGGGATGATTGGTTGGAGATTTGAAAGGGGTCGAGTCGAAATCAGAACACTTGGTTCCTTAAGTTAGCCTTAAAAGGCTAAGTTTTACTTCAGTTAACATTTTGAGTAAACGATCTCGGAATCAGGATTTGACGGCTCCAATAGGGTTTTATGATGATTTCAAACTTAGGCGTATGCTCAGATTGGGTTTTGGATGACCCGGGAGCGTTTTGGCGCCAAATAGTGAAAGTTGGTTCTTGAAGGTTTTAGAAGTTCTTTAAATTTGGTTTGGAGAGGGTTTTGGTGATATCGAGGTCCAAACGGAATTCCGAGATCAGGAATAGTCCTCTAATGTCATTTTAGACTTGCACACAAAAATTGATGTCATTCTGAGTAGTTTAAGTTCGTTTCGGCGCATTGGATGTAAATTAAATAGCTTCAAGTTCTTAAGTTTGAATCAATTGGTTTGGGGTGCGATTCTTAGTTTAATGTTGGTTCGAGCATTTCGAGAGTTCGAGCGAGTTTGTTTTATGATTCCAGACTTGTGGGTATGTTCAGGGGGGGTGGGGGCTGAGT
>ML306765.1:10305-45432 GCA_005239505.1 Nicotiana paniculata
GGGGGGGGGGGGGCTGAGTGTCGATCGGACGAGGCTCAAACCAATTTGGGAGCTGAAGCAACAGTTGAAGCTCCCCAGATTTGTCATAATCGCACCTGCTCTTGGCCAACGCAGGTGCGAGCTCGCAGGTGCGGGCTAAGCCTTAGAGAAGCGGCCAAGGGAGGGCAGCCCAGGTTCCGCATGTGCGGCCCATCCTCTGCAGAAGAGGGACCGCAGAAGAGGGAACCCGTCCGCAAAAGCGACTCCAGCCAGCCATGGGATTTCTGCAGAAGCGGACCTTTGTCCACAAAAGCGAGGGCATAGGTGTGGCCCTATGAACACAGATGCGGAAATCGCTGGAGGCAGTGAACCTTATTTAATACGGGCTAGGGCCATTTTTATCACATTTTCTTCTACCCTTGGGAGATTTGAGAGCTTTTAAGGAGTGGATATCGACCTAGCTTTGGGAGGTAAGTAATTTCTACTTGATGTGAGTTTAATACATGGATTATGGGTTGATTTCAACATGAAAAATTGGTAAAAATCATGGGTTTAGATGAAAAACCCAAGGTTTAATAAAAATGATATTTTACCATGAAAATGATCATGAAACTTAGCGAAAATCATATATTTATGCTCCTAAGGTTATGGGTAACAACTTTCTTCAATGATTTCCAGAATCTGGGTATGTAGGCCTGAGGGTGAATTTTAGGAATCTTGCATTTTGGGTTGGGTAATCACTTTAATAGTGGGGATATGAACTTTTGAGCATATATTGATTAATTTATGTCATGTTTGACTAGTTTCGAGTCGTTTGGCATCAAATTTGGAGGTTTGAGCACATTCTTGAATTTGGAAGTAGGCGTTGAGACGAGGTAAGTCTCTTTTCTAACCTTGTAAGAGGGAATTTACCCCATAGGTGAACTTGATTAGTATGTGTTGTTATTTTCGGGGGCTACGTACGCACGAAGTGATGAGAGTCCGTACGTAGCTACTATTCCTGTTCATGTCCAGGTAGTTTTAGGCTTACACCATGCTTTGTGGACACCATTATTTGAGTATGTTAATTGTGTCAAATGGAACTAAGTTGAGGATATTTAAGAGTTTAAAATCTTCAATTTGAATCGTCTTTATTTTTAAAAGAATCAAGAAAGATTTATGATTTATTGATAAATTTATATTTGACCGCGTCGCAAGTATATTCCGTGAGCGGGGTAATTCTTTCCATTACTCTCATGGGAGCGGGCTGTTCGCCTTGGAAGGTTAATAGGTGCATCTACGGTTCGTGCCGTTCAACCCTCGGCAGTGCACATTTTACATTTATGTTGGATCGGGCCGAACGTCATCGACAGAATTTTGCACGTAAAAATAGAACGTAAAGTCCCCTTTATAATTGGTATAAATTCATGGTCTCAGAGATCCTTGTTTTAGATGAGGGACGTGATTGGGTTTTTTAATATGGTGAAGAATTTTTCAGTTATTTCTTGTTCTGGATTTTATTGTTATAACTACATATCATGTTTAATTAGAATTTCATTATCATATTGTTGGCCCTTAGTAAGTGATGAAGTCGACCCATCGTCACTACTTCTTCGAGGTTAGACTATATACTTACTGGGTACATATTATTTATGTACTCACGCTACAGTTCTGTACTTAATTGTACATGATCTGAAGCAGGTACATCTGGTTACCAGTCTGGTGCACAGATTTGATCCCCATCCCGAGACTTCATGGTGAGCTGCCTTCTGAACCATCCTGCAGCAGTTAGAGTCTTCTTTATGTTATATTTTTCTGTCTATTTCCTTTCAGACAGTAGGCTAGTATTCTTTTGTATATTCTACTAGATTGTGCACATACTTGTGACACCAGGTCTTGGCACACTGACTAGTAGACTTATTATTTTGGATTTTTTTACATGATTACAATTTGTACTCATTTGCTTCCTTTTTGCAAATTTTCTAAATCTTTTTTTTACAAATGAGAAAGTGTTATCCATTTAGTAAACTATTTAAACGGGAAACCACTAGTTTAATCACTGTTGGCTTGCCTAACAACGGTTTTGGGCTCCATCATGACCTACTGTGGAACTGGGTCGTCACATTCTAGCATTCAAAGAAGAGCCCAATGAGCCTTTGCATGAGATATGGGAGAGGTACCGAACTAAGGTGAAAGAGTGCCCAAACAATGACATGACGGAGGTTATGATTCAACAAAGTTTCTATTGGGGGATCAATACTACCAATCAATACGTGGTCAACCAACTTGTCGGTGGAAATTTCATGACAACACCATATGCGGAAGCTTGTGAGATCTTAGATAAAATGGCGGATACTTCATCGTATGGGAAAGTAGAGAAAATTTTCCTCAAGGTGATCCAAATGCGATTCACCTACATAAAGAATTGCATAATCATGGGCAAGCAATTACCAAGTTGAACACCACAATGACTCAATTAGCCAAAGCTTAACTTCAACAAGTTCAAGGTCCTAAGCAAGTAAATTCAATGAAGGTTGTTAATATGATGGTAAACAAGATAAGGCAAAAGGGTCCTCAAGTGCAAAACCATGCGGAACATTATGTGCAAGAAGATAGTGGGTTTGATCAAGATGAATCTTACAATGAACAAGAGGAGGAAGTGCAATATGTGAAAAACTTCCAAGGGTAAAGAAACAACTCTCACGTCCTAAATCAACAACAATGGCGATCTCAAGGTAATCAAGGGAATTGGAATTCTAGCAACCAAGGAAATTGGAATGGTGGTAACAACCAAGGTAACTAGAACAAAATAATCAAGGAAATTGGAATGGTCAAAAAAACCAAGGCAATTGGAGTGGCAATAATCAAGGATATTGGGGAGGCAACAACCAAGGGGGATGGAACAATAACCAAGGAAATCGGGGGTTGAGCTTTCAGAGGCCCCCGATGTATCAACAACCGAGCAACCCACCTCCTTACCCTTCCCATGGTCCTAGATATTCTAACAATGAGATGGGGTGAGTTGAGAACATGTTCAAACAAATGATGGAGAAGAATGCCAACTCCGATGCTCAATTAGCCTCTCACAACACTTCAATTTGCAATTTGGAAGTTCAAATGGGGAAAATCTCGCATGCTTTAAACAATCGTCCTAAGGGAGTACTACCAAGTGACACGATGGTAAACCCAAAGGGTGGGAAAAACACGGGACATGCCATGGCCATGATTACAAGGAGTGGAAAAGGTGGGATGCACCCACCTCAAGTCAAAGGAAAATTGTGGATGATAAGCAAGTGATACAAGAAGATGAGATTCCGAACAATGTGGTACAAGCAAATAACGAAGTGAGAATTGATATTGATGACACTGTGGAGGAGACTCAAGAGGAAGTGAATCTGTCTAGGGAGCACATTGTTGACATACCGGAACCGATAGTGCCAAAGGCTAAGGCACCAATGCCAAGGCCTCCTCCTCCATACCCTCAAAGGCTTTCCAAGAAAAATAACAAGAACCAATTCAAAACGTTCATTGACATGATGAAGAGCCTATCTATTAATGTGCCTTTGGTTGAGGCTTTGTAGCAAATGCCCGGTTATACAAAATTCATGAAGGACTTGGTGAAAAAGAAGCGGTCGATGAATTGTGAAACTATAAAGATGACTCATCAAGTGAATGCAATTGTGCACTCAATGGCTCCTACATTGGAAGATCCCAACGCTTTCACAATCCCTTGTACCATTGGAAGATCCGACTTTGCTAAAGCTCTTTGTGATCTTGGGGAAAGTGTCAATTTGATGCCCTATTCAGTTTTCAAGACGTCGGGAATTGGGCAACCAAGACCTACATCTATGATATTACAAATAGAGGATCGTACCATGAAGAGACCATTGGGTATTATTGATTATGTGTTGGTTCATGTTGATAAATTCATTCTCCCGACGGATTTTGTGATTCTTGATTGTGAAGTGGACTATGATATGCCGATTATTCTAGGTAGACCTTTCCTTGCTACGGGGAAGGCTCTTGTTGATGTGGAAGCCCGTGAGCTCACTTTCTGGGTGGGTGATTTAAAGGTGGTTTTCCATGTGTTCAAATCTATGAGGCAACCGAATAGCAATGAAGTGTGTTTATTTGTGGACTTGGTGACCGATGTGATTATTGATGATACTACTGCCACGATGAATGTTGATGATACTTTGGAGGCCGTTTTGCTTAACCTTGATGATGATGAGAAGGATGGCTATGTGGAATGTGTGAATGCATTGCAAGGAATGGGGTTGTATACTTATGAACCCCGCAAATTGTCCTTGGATCTTGAAAATTGGAAGACTCATACAACAAAGCTCTCAATCAAAGAGCCTCCCACTTTGGAGTTAAATCCATTGCCTCTGCATCCCAAGTATGAATTCCTTGGCCCTTGTACTAGTTTACTGGTTATTCTTTCCTCTTGTTTGACTAACGTGCAGGTAGACTTCACATTGGCAGTGCTACAAAAGAGGAAGAAAGCTATCAGATGGACATTGGCGGATATTCCGGGTATAAGCCCCGCATTTTGCATGCACAAGATTATTTTGGAGGAGGATGCCAAACTCCGTGGAACATCAAAGGAGGAAAATTGAAGAAATGGAAGAGATTGTAAAAAAGGAGATCATAAAGTGGTTGGATGTCGGGGGTTTTTACCCCATTTATGATAGTTCGTGGACTCTCCAGTGCAATATGTCCCAAAGAAAGGGGACATGATGGTGGTTACTAATGACAAGAACGAGTTGATTCCTACAAGACGGCGACCGGTTGGAGAGTATGATGGCTATCTTGACGGAGATGGTGGAGGATTTCTTTGATGTATTCGTGGATGACTTTTCAGTGGTCGGGAATTCTTCAGAGAATTGACATTTTTGAGGGAACCTAATGGGTGTTTGGTTTAGGTCTTGTTTATGGTTGGGTGTTTATTATTTAGTCTTGTTCTTGCTTTAATTGTAGAATTAATGGTTGCAAACATTAGTTCAAGTCCAATTGACTTGGTCTCTACTTGAGAAAGAGAGACTTAGTCTAGGAAAACTTGGCTAACAAGAATTTGGGATGAAATCAAGGGATTGATAGTCCCAATTAAAGGGTTGAACCTAGAGATAGTAAAACCCGACTTTAGCACTTTATCAATTGGTTTGTACAATACCCATTTGGACTTGAGAAAGCCAAATTGGGAAAACCACTCTCTTACCGAGAGATATTGAGTGAGTAATTGTGTGTTGATAGCTATAATACAACCTGGCCAACAAAAACACGCTTTAAAGCTTACAACCCGTTAGGCAAACGCCTAGGTAAAGGTCATAGCCTTAGGCCTTTTACAATATTTGAAAACAACAACAAAAACAACATTCTCTAGTTTTATGTCTTAGACTTGTAATCCGTAGCATAATTTTAGAAGTAAAAACAAAAAAACATTTGTGGAAGTACATTTAAGATACTTCACGTGCTTTACCCAAATATATACCACTAATCCCATCTCCATTCCCTATGGATTCGATCCCCACTCCTTGTTGGGTATTATTATTGCAATAGACCGTTTCACAACCCCGAATAGAGGTGTGACTTGGACGAGATCAGAACCATTTGCTCCCATTTATGAAGAATGACTACGTCAATAAGGGATCCCATTTGCGATCAAAAGGTCGCATTTGCGAACAAATCATCACAAATGCAATGATAAAAAAGATGGAGCTTCTTTGCATTTGCGAAGTATGTCTCGCATTTGCGGGGTTCGCAATTGCGACATATACACCTTGTCAAAAACTGAGATAGACGGGATTTTAGCTCATTCTCTCAAATTTTCAACCCTAAACACCGTAGAGGCGAATTTTCCAAGAGCTTTTCTTCCTCAATTCTTTGGTAAGTGACTCTTACCTACTTTCTTTCAATTACCCACTACATTTCACAAGATTTCAACCTTAAATCTAGGGTTTTCATGGTACTAATTGGAGATTTGGATAGAATTAGGGATATCAAATTGAGGTCGATATCCCTCAATTAGGGATATCGAATTTCAAAATTAGGGACATCGAATTTGGGTAGAATTGCAATTTAGATATCGAATTAAGTTCAAATTTCAAAATAAATTGCATAACCGGTCATAGGGGTGTGTGGGTGATCAGGTTTTGGTCCGAACCTCGGGTTTTTACCAAGCGAGCCCGGGGTTAACTTTTGTTGACTTTTTCAATAATGATCTAAAATGAACCTCTTTCATTTGTGAGCAGTTTCTAAAGCTTAATTTCAATAGTTTGGTTGATAATTTGCTAGATTTGGTTGGTTTGGAGGTTTGTTCTAAAGGCAAGGCCGTGACTGAATTTTGAGTCGATTGCGGAGTGAGGTAAGTATTGGGTTTAACCTTGATTTGAGGGAACTAGGAACCCTCGAGCTATATGCTATGTAAACTTCATGTGTAGCGGCGTATATGCGAGGTGACGAGGGTATATACGCTACCAAAGTACTTGTTTCTTTTCTTTTCCATATTTTGTTGATCTTTTCCTTCTAAGTCTTCATTGCTATATGCCTTAAATGCTTCCCATGCCTCTACTTGCTACCTGTCATATATTACTCTAGTGTTAAAAATGTTAGATCCTTCCATGATTTCAAGATTGAGTGCTTCTTGCCTTAATTGATTTACTTGCACGCTTTAATTATCATTTACTTGACTTGTCCTACTGCTTAACATTGATTATAGTGAATTCTCAATTTGGCACAAGATTTCCTTTCTGATTTTTCTTCATATTCGTTTATCGTAGAGATTCTTGTGATTCGAGTTGTTAATTTGATTGCACTCATTAATTTATTTATAGAGATATGGTGGAATCGTCTTGCGTGCTGCAACAGGTGAAATAAGAGTAGATTGATATGGTTAAATAATGGAGAATATATATTGATATGGTGGGATCCGATTGCGCGCCACAACAGGTGAATAAAGGTGGATTGATGTGGTGAAATAAGGGTGAATTACGATAATGATTCTGATTATATGGGGGAATCAGGTTGTGGGCCGCAACATATATTTATTATTATTGATATTTATATGGTACAATAAGGGAGGATAGTGTTGTACGGTGGGATCGGATTGCGCGCCGCAACAGTTTATGTGTTCCTATACCTTGTTTTGTTGTGTTGGCTACGACACTTTCATACGAGACCCTAAGGATTGGTATTTCTGGCATTCACAGATTTTCTTTGAGGATTGAGTTATTTTCTTAAGTTAACTGCCTTATTTCGTTTCTGTATTTTCCTTTCCTATCACTATTTTATACTGCGTATAGGTTATATTGTAAGTGACCCGCCTTATCCTCCTCACTACTTTGTCGAGGTTAGGCTCGACACTTACAAAGTATATAGGGTCAGTTGTGCTCATACTATACTCTGCACTTCTTGTGCATATTTTGGTATTGTTCCAGCTGTACGCGAGGTGCACCAGCTCAGATTATCATTTGGAGGCTTGAGGTAGATCTGGTGACGTCCGCAGACCTTAAATTCCCCTTCCTCTTTCCTCTTTTACTGTTCATTTCATCCAAAATAGTTGTATTTATTTCAGACTCTATTTGTAGAACTTCTAGTAGCTCGTGCACTTGTGACACCAGATTCGGGATGTTTTAGAGATTTCAGTTGTTATATTTTCCGCTCTTTACTTCAGGATTTATTTCAGTTATTTTGGTTCCTTTAGTATTATTTAATTTTAACTGATAAAACTGGATGAACTATTCTAATGTTTCTTTCCTAACAAGTGAAATGTTAGGCGCCATCACGGTCCTGAGGGCGGGATTTCTGGTTCGTCGCACTTGGTGATAGTGAACAGTTGTAGCTAAACCTTAGTTCTCTTTAGGATTCGACTCCGGAATTTTATACCGGGTTATATTTTCAGCGATCGCTTATCCTTTTTAGGACTAGAGTTGGGTGAGATCAAATTTTGGCCCGTTGCCGGGGAACTAACGGTGTAGCTGTAGCTTTACATATTGCTAGATTTCAAGTTTGAACTTTTATTGTGTTTTCCAGTTCTTGATTTTTTTTTTAAATTTTGTTTTACTTGTTGATTTGAGAAACATGGCATCTTGGAATTATAAGTGTTTTGATGTTGGTGCTTCTATTTTTGATTCTCCTTATGCATATTATGGAGGAAACCAAAAGGACAGCACGGTGCACTAAGCTCCCGCTATGCGTGGGGTGGAAGAAACCACCCATGGAAAAATTATCAAAATATTCACGAGAGCAAGTTATGTGCACCAACTCAATATTATGTGTTGAATATGTGTGGTGTTCAAGATGGTAACTTTCATGTTTGTGCTTATATTTCTAATCCTCCCTCAACCCCTTATGTTACACCCTATTGTTTTGTATGTGAGAGTACGTCGTAAGTCAATTGATGTAAGATTTCAAATGAGATCATCTTTGAAAGTACATAAAGTAAGTTAATCATGTTAATTTGGAGGTTACAAAATATTTAAGATCATGGACTGCAAGTGCCAAGAGGGTTGGAAGGCTTAGAATCTTGAAGAAAATAAGTTTCGTCGAAAGTCGACAAGTTGGAAATGTTATAACATGTACTTTTGGGGTGAGACTAGGGTGCTCAAAAATATAAGGAGGTTGTGTTAAGAGTTATTTTATTCTTATGATAGTCGTGTGTTATTTTATGAAGTCAAGCGAGTTGTGGAACAAAAGTTGGCAAAGATCATCACAAGTTACATTCATAAATATCATAGGTACAAAAGTGATAGTACAACAACTATATTCTATAACGGCTCTACGATATATCTAGTTAGAAGAGTACCCGCCTCATAAGAAGTCACTATGGAGCTCCTACTAGATTATGTATGCACCAGAGGTGCAAGTATTATAGTAGAGTTTCATATTGTGGATGTGAATTCCACCCATGTGAAAGGGAGGTAATGAAAGCAACAGCAGATACAATACAAGATTTAAAGGTAAGAAAGGTTAAGGTAAAGAAGGTACGAGATTTAGGGTTGTGATTAGTCCAGACTTCAGATAGATGGCTAGAAGCGCCATGATATAGTATCTAGAAATGATAGTGGTGTCTTTAGTAGCATATCTTCAATCTACAGTTTCCAGGTACTGAGAGGTCTAGTTAAGAGAGTAATGAAGAGTTAAAGATGACGTGATGTCGCATTTGAGGTTCCAGAATAACATAACGAAATCTATGGTGCTAGAAAATTAAAGGAAGGTTACGAGTAGTATAAATAGATATATGTAGGTCGCAAGCTAAAGTATGGTAAAGCGACAAGGTTTTATGTAGATAAGAGTAAGGATAAGAAAAGGTGAGTGAGAAAGAGACGAGAATAGGTAAATCCTCGAGATTAAACCCATCACAACAAGAGAGCTGATAGTTTCCATAAGTTATAAAAAAGCTCAATAGAGCTTGAGTGAACTCAGAGGAGTTTAAGACTAGGAGAACTTAGAAGAGATAGAATGCTTCCCTAGTGGTATAATAAAGGTGTAATTTTAATAGATAAGAGGACGACGTTTAGGCCTTTTATTAGGAAATGATTTTGAGAAAAAGTATTTCATGAATTGCACGGGATTAGAATACCCTCATAAGATGAATCACGTTGGGATGTTATGATATACGGTTATTGAAGTATAGTATTAACCCTAAATGGATCAGGCAAATAACCCCAGATGTTCCCCCATGAGACGTGAGCCCTAGTGATAATATATTACATAAGAGTTTCAAGTTATCAGTGGTAGATTATAGATCAACATTAAGGTGAATCAACAATAGTTGGATAAAAGTTCCAGAGTACGAGATGAGATTTGCTTGTCATTCTTAAGATGAACAGTAATGAGAAAGCATTAAAGGACTTAGATTTATACATATATGATAAGCAACGAGGGAGTAACTTGGAGTTTTGTATCAAACCTCAGTAATAACAAATCAAAGCATGTGTTATGGTATAGTATGACTTACCTAGATTCAGTAAAGCCATGAGGATGGATATCTGAGGCTAGGGAACAAGATATAGCAATAGTCGTAAGTTCGACAAAGTACCAAGTGAAGGACATTGGTACACCTATAGATGACTAGAGGGACAACTTGCCATATTTCTGTATATGTTCCCAAAGTGGGGCCTAGAGATTAGCTAAAAGCTGCAGGAAAAAGGACAGAAGAATCACATAGGCGCACATACAATGACAAAGTCGTACAGGCTGCATGACAGAAGGTCGCAACAGTTACGAGATTGGAAGAATTTTGACAACAAGTCGTGGTGTGAGAAATAGGCCTAAATGGGGGAATGCCCTGGCCTTCGGATTTATTAATAAAGTAGTTTCCTAGATGTCAAGGACAATAATAAATTTTTCATAAGAGCTATAGGTTATGAGACTTATAAACGCATCAGTCAACATTCGAGGATGAATGTTCCAAAGAGCGGAATGATGTTACACCCCATAGTTTCGTATGTGAGAGTGCGTCGTAAGTCAAGTGATGTAAGATTTGAAATGAGATCATCTTTGAAATTACATAAAGTAAGTTAATCATGTTAACTTGGAGGTTACAAATATTTAAGATCATGGACTGTAAGTTCCAAGAGGGTCGGAAGGCTTAGAAGCTGAACAAATTGAAAAAATACGTGTCGTCGAAAGTCAGCAAGTTGGGAATGTTATAACATTTACTTTTGGGGTGAGACTAGGGTGCTCAAAAGGCTAAGGGAGTTATATTATGAGTTATTTTTGTATTATGATATTCATGTGTTATGTTTTGAAGTCAAGTGAGTTGTGGACCAAAAATTTGCAAAGATCATCACAAGTTACATTCATAAATATGCTGAAAATTAGGTCAAATGTAGCTGAACGTTTCTCCCAATATACTTGGAATTAGGAGATTCTGTACCTACTAAATTAAAGATCTACGAGTTTATTTTCTAACTCATTAAACCGTTCATCGATATGAAATGGGAGTAGAGAGATATTTGCAATTTCGCGAGACTGCACAAAGTGCATAGGTGATAAGTTGGTTTATCACTAATGCATTTTGAGCAATACATTTAGTGTGTTATATGATGTCTTTTTGGGACATATTATATACCAAATTTAAGGTCTTTTAATGTAATTTATAACACCCTTAGCCGTTTTTTCATAAAACATTCGTAATAAAAACATTATGCGTCTGAAAAAGATCCAATAATAGGGTGCCAAGCTAGCACCTCTTTGACTTTTCAAAAATGGATATATATAGGCCTTATGTCATCTCTTTCTTCACTTTTCCACATACCAAGACCAGAATAAGATGCCTAAACTTATCCTCAAGTTCTCCACAAGGGTTTCCAATAATATTAACATCCCGGGTGTGAAATCAAGAAGTGATAACACTAGAACGATCCCTACAACGTAAGTATCACTATATCGCCTCTCTTTTCCTTTGTAGCTTGAGTTTTGGAAAGTATTTCATAGTTAAAAAATGTCTAATTTATGTTTTTAACCTTTAAATATCAAGAAAGGTTGATAAATTTATTTCCTAATAGTTAGAACTCACAGAATGGTGATCGGAAGCCGTAAGTTCGAGTTATTCGACTTGTAGTAGTCTGTTTTGTGGGTTGTTTCGTGTTGCTTTTGTGATGTCTATTTTGCTGATGTTTTATGGAGTTTTAGAGGATAAAATGTGTGGAGAAACACCACATAATTACGGAATGGTGGGCTGGTCATTCATCATTATATTTTTAGGTTGTTTGACACTACATTTGTTGTTGTTTTATGTTTGAAGAGATTAGGGTGTGTGGGTTGTTTTGTGATATATTTTGATGGAGATAAGGTTGGAAAATAATGCATACATGTTGTTATTGTCTTGTTGATGCTGCCCAAATTTTCGTAAACAAACTACTAGTTTAAGTTGCGAACTTAGCCTCTACTCAGCACTAATTTTGAATCTCCTTATGCTTTGGTAGATTGAGTTGAGTTTTTTGAAGAATTGATTGGAATGTATTAAGGACTCAACAAAGTTAAGGTATGTTAAGGCTAAGACTTCCTTTCATTTTGGCATGATCCAGTAACTACATGTGTTTGATAACGAGACATAAAGAGGAGTTCATATTCCTGAATTATGTACATTTTCCTAGTCTCTTAAGTTACAGGGTTCTCCCTTATCCGGACTTCATATTCAGTTTAATTTTGTCTTCTTTTAGTTAAGAGAGCATAAAGTCTATATATATATACAGTATGATAGTATTTTCACCACCATCGAGCTATGATCGATGGGCAGGCCCATATTGGGAAACCTCTGATCAGATGATGAGTTATATACCAAGCCTATTGTGGTCGAGCGCCTATGAGAGAGCCCTGAATGGCCGAGATACAGAGCCTAATATGGTCGAGCGCCTCTGAGGGAGCCTACTATGGCAGAGTAGTTAAACATACCAAGCCTTATAAGGCCAAACATCTATTTTACTTGATATATTGAGAGAGTTGAGTCTGTCAGCAGGTAAGCATATCTTCAAATCATCTTTGACTCCCAGTTACTTTTAGTTTTTATATTATCAGTTCAGTTTCAACTTTCAGTTATTTTGTTGCCTTACATACTCGGTACATTATTTTGTACTGGCGTCCCTTTTGCTGGGGATGCTACATTTCTTGCCTGCAGGTCCTCATTGACAGTTGGAAAGACCCCCCCCCCCCCCCCNTCCTTAGAGTACACTTTATATATACATGTTTGATGGGTAGGTCGAGGCCCTGTCCCGACCATTGTACAGTTCAGTTATCTCTAGAGGCTTGTAGAGGAGTCATGTATATTTTGTATATCAGTAGATGTTCATGGCGGCTTCGTCGGCCTGGGTAGTTATATATATCAGCTTTGGGTATGTTTAGCCCATATATGACATAGGCGTTATTTTCAGACGATTCAGAATATGGCTTTATCGGCCTAATTTAAAGGTTACCCCTCTAGAGTTCACAGTTATAGAGTGGTACGCTCGGGCCGAGTATGGCACCGGGTGCCAGCCACGCCTCTTCAGGTTTGCCAAGGTACCTTGTGGAAAAAACTGATGAGACACAACTGTAGATACAAAGGCAAGATGCAATTATTCACGACTTGGAGGCTCAAGTGAGTCAACTAGCTGAAGCTTTGAATGCTCAACATATTAATATCATGGATAGTAGCCAGGACCGGTGTGCATTAGAGATGAAAATTCAGGTGCCAATGGAGGGGCCCTAAGTAGAACACCAACACTCTAACAAGCTAAAATTTAAGAATGCCGATGTTGAAGAAGTAATGCTAGAGTCAACCAAGGACATTGAGGATACAAATTTAGTTGACTCTAGTGTGATTGGTGTTGAGGATGTTGAAAATCTTTAAGTTCATGTATTTGAGCACGTTAGAATTTATTCCAAACACTTCTCTACATTATGTTCGGATGGTGAAATGAGAATGGATACTTACGAGCATAATAAGGAGTCCAGCAAAGAGGTATATAAGCCTTATATTTTGAAATTTTCAAGGTCGTCTAGGCAAAGTGACACTCCTTGGTCGAGAGCCAAAAAGTGCATGATAATTTATTTAATTTTTGGATCGCAGGAATTTGTACCGCCCTGGTAGCATAATCATAAATTTGAAGTAAAACTTGGGGTTCAGTTCATAAGCTCAAGGTGGAGGCAAAAAGTGATTCGCGTCATGACGCGATGTTAAATCAAGCGCTTGTTGGGAGGCAACCCAACTGTGCTGCTTTCTTTTATTATTATTTTATGGTATTATTTTTGTAGTGTTATTTTTATTTATAAGAGCATGGGAAGAAAAGCCATCGGAAGGATACAACTCTTTGGCGTAACTTCCCTGCATTTGATAGGGTATTTAGTCCATGCTGCTATTCCTATAGAGTTCATCTTTTGAACTCGACGAGGTATATATTGTGTTTGAGAAAGAGTCTAATATTTATCGTGGCTATCCCACAACCAACTACTATAGCGTGCATATATATAAGATGAATGAAGGAATAATGGACTAGAAGCACGTGGTGTAAATTTAAAATCAGCAGTAGTACTACTAGATCCGTTAGCCATGACTGAAACTAGACGGAGAAATACCAGCAAAACTATACCACAAAAATCAACAGAAATATACCACAGGATTTAACTTCAACCGATAGTGCTCAATAACGAGCAGAAACAATATAGAAAATAAAACCTGTTTACCAACCTTTTTCGCAACCAAAGAAGAACGGCCTTGAAAAATAAATGCACGACGTCACTGAGGATAACGATGTTCCGGACCAGGTAGAGTGTAGAGTCACAAACCCTAGTTTCGAATTAGAATTTACGTGTTAGTTATAAATAAAAAAGATTAATTAAATAAAGGAATTCAAATAATTAGTCCCTATATAACAATTCTTTCATTACTGTTCAATGCATACAAAAAAATGAATCAAAGTTATATGGCACCCCACAATCCCACAATCCAATCTAAAATGATTCCCTAAAATTCAGCAGTGACTACTGGAGAAGCTCAAACTAATGAACCAGATTATGTAGATATATATGAACCAGATATATGCTTAAAATTCTCTAAGCATTTTACATTAATTTTAGTACATAAATTCATATGCGGATTCATGATTTTGTGCATGCACGTACCATGCAAGTTGCAAAAGGCTTATCTTTCCAATAGCTTTTGCATCTTTTACTAGCTAGCATTCTTTCGCACACTCGATTTCTTCAAATTATTCTTTTCTTAACTTGGTCCTTAACCGTTGGTTTTTGTTGGAATTCTTGTCCAAGATTCATGTATAATTTCTCTTAAATTATTTTTTTTTTCAGTTATTGATCTAAGCTGGGGGCATGCCGCCTGCATCTTTCCATGTCTAATGGTTTTGTCAACGTTTTGAAGATAGTAACTAGTATATTTTATTTGTTAACCCTTTCAATTTTGAGTTTAAATTTTGTGTACTAACAGTGTATTATTTATGCAATCAGAATATTTATAAGATTTTTGAAGTACAACTCTTAGATAAACATTAATTAGTTATCTGATCATTAAAAGGATAGTCAGAAAAAACCTGTTGTGTTGGGCTAAACTACATTAACAGGGTATATAACTTAAATCTATGCATTTTTATTTATGGTTGACCATTCTTCAGTAATTGCTAGTTGTTGCAAAATTGTTATATTAATTGTAATTATTTGGTAAATCTATTTAAATAGACAGATTAATTATGAACTCCTATTGTTTCCTTTGTGGGTCGATGAGTGAATTTATCATTAATTCAGAAGTGGCAGATTCTTTGGTCATAAAATGTGGCTAAGAATTATACACGTGTCCGTAAGCAACTCAAACACAGTACCAACAAGGGTTGTGGTGGAGTGGTAAGTACTCTTTGATTCTTAAGGTTGTGAGTAGTATAAATAGATATATAGGTCACAAGCTAAAGTATGGTAAAACGACAAGGTTTTTGGTAGACAAGAGTAAGGATAAGAAAAGGTGAGTGAGAAGGTGACGAGAATAGGTAAGTTCTCGAGATTAAACCCATCACAAGAAGAGAGCTGATGGTTTCCATAAGTTATAAAAAGCTCAGTATAGCCTGAGTGAACTCAGAGGAGTTCAAGACTAGGAGAACTTAGAAGAGATGGAATGCTTCCCTAGTGGTAGAATAAGGGCGTAATTGTAATAGATATGAGAATGACGTTTAGGCCTTTGATTAGGTAATGATTTTGAGAAAGGTATTTCATGATTTGCACGGGATTAGAATACTCTCATAAGATGAATCACATTGGGATGCTTTGAAATACGATTATTGAAGTATAGTATTAACCCTAAATGGATCAGGCAAATAACCCCAGATGTTCTCCGATGAGACGTGAGCCCTAGTGATAATATATTATATAAGAGTTTCGAGTTATCAGTGGTAGATTATAGATCAACATTAAGGTGAATCAACAATAGTTGGATAAAAGTTCCAAAGTACGAGATGAAATTTGTTTGTCATTCTTAAGATGAACAGTAATGAGAAAGCATTAAAGGACTTAGATTTATAAATATATGATAAGCAACGAGGGAGTAACTTGGAGTTTGGTATCAGACATCGGTAATAATAAATCAAAGCATGTGTTATGGTATAGTATAACCTACCTAGATTCAGTAAAGCCATGAGGATGGGTATCTGAGGCTATGGAACAAGATATAGCAATAGTCGTAAGTTCGACATAGTACCAAGCGAAGGACATCGGTACACCTATAGATGACTAGAGGGACAACTTGCCATATTTCTGTATATGTTCCCAAAATGAGGCCTAGAGATTAGCTAAAAGCCGGAGGAAAAAGGACAGAAGAATCTCATAGGCGCAAAGAACCCGGAGATGACGACTTGAAAGAGATCAAGGATATGCTAAAGTACCTTGTGGAAAAAACTGATGAGACACAACTATGGATACAAAGGTAAGATGCAATTATTCGCGACTTGGAGGCTCAAGTGAGTCAACTAGTTGAAGCTTTTAATGCTCAAAATATTAATATTATGGATAGTAGCCATGATCAATGTGCATTAGAGATGAAAATTTAGGTGCAAATGGAGGGGTCCTAAGTAGAACACCAACGCTCTAACCAGCTAAAATTTGAGGATGCCAATGTTGAAGAAGTAATACTAGAGTCAACCAAGGACACTGAGAACACAAATTTAGTTGACTCTAGTATGATTGGTGTTGAGGATATCGAAAATTTTAAAGTTAATGTATTTGGGCACGTTGAAACTTATTCCAAACACTTCTCTACATTATGTTCGGATGGTGAAATGAGAATGGATCCTTACGAGCATAAAAAAAAGTCCAACAAAGAGGTATATGAGCCTTATTTTTTGAAATTTTCAAGGCCGTCTAGGCAAAGTGACACTCCTCGTTCGAGAGCCAAAAAGTGCATGAGAATTTATTTAATTTTTGGATCGCAGGAATTTGTACCGCCCCGCGAGAATAATCATATACTTGAAGTAAGACTTGGGGTTCAGTTCATAAGCTCAAGGTGGGGGCAAAAAGCGATTCGCGTCATGCCGCTATGTTAAATCAAGCGCTTGTTGGGAGGCAACCCAACTTTGCTGCTTTCTTTTATTATTATTATTTTATAATAGTGTTATTTTTAGTTATATAAGCATGGGAAGAAAAGCCACTAGAAGGATACAAAACCAAGCTAGATATTTAGAATTAAGTATGGGGTGCCCCCACAAAGAACCAAGTCTGGTAGAAGTCTGAGTAGCCCAGGAGCTGTTAATGCTTCGTCTTTTATCCTACTAGGGAGTTTCTTTTACCCTTTTATATTTATGGATGTGCATTTTTGACAATGCACAAATTTAAATGTGGGCTGAAGTGACTGTTTGGGTGTTCCTATGCTATTTTAGTTGTGTTATTTTATGTGTGTTGAAAAAAATCAAAAAAGAAAATTAGGTAGAAATAATCCCTCTTGGTTTTTCTTATGGCCACTCTTTTCCAAGGGATGACGCTTTGAACCGGGTAGTAATTTTTTTTTTGTAGCTAGAATTTTCAAAAAGTTTTGGATTGTTCCTGACGATGGACTTCCTAGACAACTTTCTTGAGGGCTTAAAGTACAAAGAAAAATACAAAAAAATAAAATATTTTGAATTGATAATGAAATTGGGAGAGCTTAAGTATCTATGCATTTTTGACATGTTTTATATTTGGGATTATATACGGAGCATTTGAACTAAGTATTTTCTTCATGATCTTTGTAATTACATGTGTACCTTCTTCATGAAAATATGTACGGCTTTCTTTTGACACCGATGCTCATCTTTCTACTCTTGTGAATAATTTCCATGTGCTTAAATTTTATGATGAATGTGCTAGTTGCTTTAACTTCAGAGTCGAGTCCAAGCCGCCCAGAGTGAGTCATGTGTGTTGTGTGAGGTGAGATTTTGGTGTACTCTGTACCATCCTTGATAGTTTAGAACTTGCCCAGTGTGTGAGTCAAAGCGAGATGACGAAGTTTTGTATTTTTGGGAAGTGATATAGGCTTTCTTTAATTGACCATTTAGCCCATTTACCTACCAGTGCTATTATTATCCATAGTCACCTCTTTTGAGCATGTAGGCCTTTTTTTCGGCAACCACACAACAAGCCGAATCTCCTTTGCTCTTAATTAAATTTTGTTAAACCTTTACCTCCGAAAGCAATTAAGTATCTAGAAGAGTAAATAAAGATATTGGGTAGCTTTTGTGTCTAACCATAGAAAGGCAGACAAGGTACACTTGTGTATAAACAACAAAAGTTACTAGCCGAAAATATCAAATTAAGAAGAGTATAAAAAAAGAAAAAAGACAAAAGAATAACACCTCCCGTATCTTTGTGTGCGCTAGTAAGTATCTATATGTTGATGTGCTTAATGAAGAAGGGCCGAAATGTGTATAGTTTCATGGCAAGATACTGAAGTGATCATGACAAGAAGGTGCATAAAAGTGAAGTATAGTGTATTAAAGTGCTTAGGAGGGTTAATCACTATTTTCTCAAATATATCCTACCCGTCCCTTCGCCTACGTTACAACCTATAAAGTCTTACTTGATCCTAGACTTTGCAAGCTTAGATTAGTCAAGTCTTACACTACGGGTAAACCTATGGAATGAACTTTGGTGGCATAAGAGTTTCTTTATGAGTGTGAGCAAATTCTTCCGTTCTGAGAGTCCTTAAAGTATACTTTAACTTATATTTGAGTGTGTTGACTACTCTCTCTCTGTGATTTGTTGGTAAGAGCACATGACTTGCAAAAGATTGGTAGAACCCTTGATTTTTGAGTTGGCACATGGAGCGAGTCATAATGTGGAATGCATTGGAGTCAAGTTTTGAGGCGAGGATGTTAGAAAGAGTCACATGAATATTTTAAATAATCTTGGCATGAGTTTAAAACTTGAGGAAATGTATGAAGAGTGCATATGTTGGGTTCTAAGCGTTGATATAAATCATTATCATTGGTGTGATGGTTGAGTATGTTTTGAAAGGTATTTCTTGTTGACGTGCTTAATTTTAAGTTGCTCGAGTACGAGCAAGAGTTTAAGTATGGGGTTGGTGATAAATGATAGAAAGTGCATGTATTTGAGTATGTTTACATACCATTTCTTGTGTGCGGGACGTTACACAACGAGTTCAGATGAAAGTAGAGTAAAATAAGAAGAATTTATCGTGAAATAAAACTAAAAGAGCTGGGAGCTCGTTTGTGGTCGCGTGCTGCACAAAAGTTGATGCGCCCTCCAGTTCTCTTATTTGATTTTGGATTGCATTGGAGGAACCTCAACCCTACCTAGGTCATTGGAGGAGAAAACACTATTTTATGGTTACACAACACCTTTCAAAGAAAGATACACTCGGAGCAAGGAGGAAGATTTAATCACGAGTTTTTCCTTTCTTCTTCCTGTTCTCTTTTGTTGGTTATGAATTATAATATTGTATTTTTACATACTAATATGAGTAGCTAATTTATTATTTAGGGTTTTGATGGAAACCTTTTGGAGGATGAATTCTTGTTAAGTTTGAATATAATTTAGCCTTTGAATTTCTTCACTTGTTCAACTACGTGCTTATTTCTGTTGATTGAATGACCATCAATTGACTGTACCTATTTATTATGTATTGCTTGGGAAATGGTACATATTTAGGTAGTTGAGGAACAACGTCCCTCCTAATGTATATGAAGAATCAATATGATAGACTTAAGTGTCAGTTTAGGAATAAGAAAGCCTTGACGTGGTTATAGTGAGCGGTAAGATTGTGCCAGCTAGCGTAGTTCGGGAGAATATATCTAGTAAATTTTTGTAGTTTCTCCGGAGAGAATTACGACACTTGAAGTGCTCAAGATCAGTAGAGAATATTTAAGCAAAATTATAGGAAACGTAGCGGGAAGGATTCCGACAATTGGAGAAATCATAACTCTAGACCTCCTTAATCTTGTCTCCAACCCTTAGTATCCTTAGTTGTTAATTTAATATTTTAATTTGTTAGTTAATTAGTTAGACATAAGAATCTTAATATTTATGACTTAGGAATTGCTTAAGCTTGTCTTTATGGTGATAGTGAACAATTGTAGCTAAACCTTAGTTCTTTTTAGGATTGGAGTACGGACTTTTAGACCAGGTTATATTTGCAGCGACCGCTTATCCTTTTTAGGACTAGAGTTGGGATTGATCAATATATTAAGAAAAATAATACATGTATTAGCTTTGGTATTATTAATCTCTTAATTCTTTGGTAGTGGTTTTCGACCTATATATAACTAATACTTGTTTTAGTTACACACCATATTCGGTACTATTCTTATACATAACAAACCACGTATTAGCAATACTATGGTTTTAGTACATGAATAAGCATGTATAAAGATAGAATTACCCTTTCAAAATATTTAATACACCGAATTAAACAGTCAATAAAAACAATCTTAATATAACTAATTCCATCAGAATTAATCTCGATGTTACTAGTCCCACCATCGCTATACACTTTATTCAATATTATTTCTATACACCCTACTAGACGATCTCTAACAGTGTAAAAATTTGTATGCAATCAATATATATAAGTCAAATCTTAAATAATACATTGAGTTGTAGCGCTTACGAAAAGCACATATTCTTAACCAACTACCATACTTTGTTATTTTTTTCCTCTTTTCCTACAAAGATTGCTTGTCGTACAAGAAAGATGTGAAAAATGTATATTCTCTAATAGTATAAGAAATTGGATTTGAATTTTGAAGATAATAACAAATCGAGAAAATTCATGAAAAGGAGATTATTCCTAAAGAAAAAGCACTCACTAAATCTTTGTGGTTGCTGGAATATCCGTACCAACCAGTCCATGGTCCATTGAAAGCATATATACTTTAGGGTCATTTCGTTTTCAAGTAAATTTACAATAATAATTGGATTTACAATCATATATTTATAGATATTTATGAACTTTTTAATATATAAAGAAAATTTGAGAAAAATCTACAGAGTTCCCGTGAACCTATATATTAAACTCTAGATCCGCCCCCGAAATATCCCAAATAAAGTATGCTGAAATATGTATACTATTTCATGAGGAATAAAATATGGAATTAGAATTTACGTGTTAGTTATAAATAGAAAAGATTAATTAAATAAAGGAATTCAAATAATTAGTCCCTATATAACAATTCTTTCATTATTGTTCACTGCATAAAAAAAATGATTCAAAGTTATATGGCACCCCACAATCCCACAATCCAATCTAAAATGATTCCCTAAAATTCAGCAGTGACTACTGGAGAAGCTCAAACTAATGAACCAGATTATGTAGATATATATGAACCAGATATATGCTTGAAATTCTCTAAGCATTTTACATTAATTTTAGTACATAAATTCATATGCGGATTCATGATTTTAATTTGAAGGATTCGGTTAAGATATGCAAGAATGTCACATCATCTCTCTTCCAAGTCAAATGGTTATTGCTTGTTTTAGTAGTTTCTCTAAGGTAAGAATTACTTCAAGAAAAAGCATACAGAGCAGTTGAGGAAAAAGAATACAATATTATCATGCTACCGTTCTCTATTCCAAGTACACAAATAGAGAAAACAAGGAAATTCACGAGCAACAACAACAACATACCTAGTAAAATTTTATAAGCGAGATTTGAAAAAAATAGAGTTTACGTATACCTTACCTCTACCCAAAAAGGAAATTCACGAACAAATTAAATTGTGTATACTGACTGGTGGATATATTATCTTAGATTTGGATCATTTCGGCTAGGCCCAAATACGATGCTGCCTAAAGCAATGAATTAAAGAAGATGTACTTCAAAGAAACATAGAGAACTGAAAACACAAAATTAGAGGACTTACAAGAGTGTAGAAGGTGCAAATTTCATCAACTTTTCCCTTATGACTTCATCATTTTTCAGGACTCTTTGGCGTAACTTCCCTGGCTTTGACAGGGTATTTAGTCCATGTTGTTATTCCTATTGAGATCATCTTTTGAACTCGTCGAGGTATATATTGTGTTTGAGAAAGAGTCTAATATTTATCCTGGCTATCCCACAGCCAACTACTATAGCGTGCATGTATGTATATGTTTTGTGCATGCACGTACCATGCAAGTTGCAAAAGGCTTATATTTCCAATAGCTTTTGCATCTTTTGAACAAAGTATTTAGTCCATGTTGCTATTGTTGGGTTTTTAAAGCTTAATTTAGCTTAAAAGATGGTGAATGAGAAATAAATGGAAAATGAAATATTTGAGTTTCCCTCCTTGACAAAGGGACATTGTCCCATATTGGAAGAGAAATAGATTTTTTATGGGTATATATACAATTGCTTTTCTTCTAGCTCTTAAAGAATTAAAAAGAAGGCAATCTCGCGCCATCGTCGCTCGCTTGGCTTGATATTTTGGACCAAATCTCTTTATTAATAGTAAATATTAACATAACATAGTAAACTAAGGTTTTGAATTCTCATTTTATTGTTGCATAAATAGCCATTTACGTTATGACCGTTTTACGTAAACGGTCATGATAGCCCTTCTGAAGAGTTGCGCCTCTTCAATTTAAACTCAACATATTGGCTATAAATAGCAGTTCATTCTCTTGGATTTTCATACGAAATTCTAAATTCTCCTCGTTTTTTCTGCATTTTTTTAACTACAAAGAAAGCAACAATAAGCACTACTAGAAATTCGGAAAAAACCGACCAAGGTCGACCGACCAACTTTGGTCGGTCAAAAAACCGGCCAAAAAAACCAATCAAAGTTGGTCGGTTTTTCAAAATATTTTAATTTGAACTTTTTTTTTAAGAAACCGACCAACTTTTGTCGGTTTTCTTAAGCGCAAAAATGCGGGAAATATTTTTGAGTCCCGTAAAATTTATTTTTCAAGAATCTGACCAACATTAGTCGTTTTTTCAATTAAAATAAATAAAAATTAACATTAACAAAATCGAGCAAAATTGGTCGGTTAATACGGCCGGTCATTTTAAAAAATCGACCAATTTTGATCGGTTATTTTCATGTGAAAATACAATTAAAGAGTATAAATCAAATAAAAGATAGTCTTAAAATAAAATGCACCAATGGTCTAGTGGTAGAACAGTATCCTGCCACAGTACATACCCTAGTTCGATTCCCAGATTGTGAATCTTTTGATTACATAATTAAAATACCGACCAACTTTGGTCGGAAAAAATCGATCAACTTTGGTTGTTTTTATTTGCAATATGTATTTTTAATTTAATTGACCAACCAAAGTTGGTCGGTAATTTCCGACCAACTTTGGTCGGTATGCCTTTCCGACCTCTAAAATACCGTCCACACGTAAATGGTCGCATTTTGGACGATTACTGGCCATTATCGACCAAAGTTGGTAAGTTTTTACCGGATTTCTAGCAGTGAAGTGTGATTTGCTACCGAGCTTTGTGTTCGCTGAAACACTGGGGTTTGAAGTACCGCTACACCAGTGTGTAATTCATTCTATCCAGGAAGGAAATAATCCACAACCTTGGGTACTAGGAGGGGATTAAGTTTCTTAAGGAAACACGGTAAATTCAGTAAGCTCAAATCAAATTCTATTTCTTTTACATTTTTATTTATACATTATTTTTCGTCTTTAGAATTATTTTACAAGTACAGTCTACTATCAATTATTCCTATATCGATCATCTTTTGAACTAGACGAGGTATATATTGTGTTTGAGAAAGAGTCTAATATTTATCGTGGCTATCCCACAGCCAACTACTATAGCGTGCATATATATATGATTTTTTTGTGCATGCACGTACCATGCAAGCTGCAAAAGGCTTATCTTTCCAATAGTGCTTTTGCATCTTTTACTAGCTAGCATTCTTTCGCACACTCGATTTCCTCAAATTATTCTTTTCTTAACTTGGTCCTTAACTTGTTTTTTGTTGGAATTCTTGTCCAAGATTCGTCTAGAATTACTTTATAAACACAGTATACTAACAAGCTTAAGGAACTTAATTGTTTTCGATATTTATGTTATATTTACTGTTTTGAAGATTAAAACTTTTGTAGTTTTATACTCCTAGTTTGGAGATTAAAGCCTTCATGGCTTGGAAATTAAAGCATTCGTGACGATTTTCTACTCCATTGGAGATTAAAATCTACATGATTTTCTCCGTTTATTACAAGTTTATTTGTGTCATTCTTTTACAGAAATGACGAATGACAACGGAAACCATACTGTTCCGATGGTGACTGCCAATGCATCGACAAGCCGAACAACACTGGCATTGGCATCAGCGGAAAAACCCGGAAATTTTCCCGGGATTGATTTCAAGCGGTGGCAGCAGACGATATTCTTCTACTTGACGAATTTAAGTCTACAGAAGTTCATTAAGGAAGATGTTCCTGTTTTGCCCGACAAAAATCCAGAAATTGAACGCTTTCTCATGACTGAGGCGTGGAAGCATTCTGATTTTTTATGCAAGAATTACATTCTTAGCGGACTGGAGGACGACCTGCATAATGTCTATAGTAATGCGGAGACGTCAATGAACTGTGGATTGCGCTTGAAAGAAAATATAAAACTGAAGATGTTGGGTTGAAGAAATCCGTTGCCACTAAATTTTGGACTACAAAATGGTAGATAGCAAGTATGTTATTACCCAAGTACAGGAATTGCAAGTGATTATTCTCGATCTTCTTGCTGAAGGTATAAGTCGAATTAATACTGATGTTGAAAGTATTAATTTTATTGTTTTTACTAACAATATTGTCATTGAAGATCTTGTCATCAATGAAGCATTCCAAGTTGCAGCGATGATTGAGAAGTTGCCTCCTTTGTGGAATGACTTCAAAAACTACTTGAAACACAAACACAAGGAGATGTCGCTTGAAGATCTCATTGTTCGATTGAGAATCGAAGAGGACAACAAGTTGCTGAAAAGAAAAACCGTGGAAACTCAACAATAATGGGAGCAAATATTGTTGAGGATGCTCCTCAAAATAATAAAAAGAGGAAGAAGGCTTCTAGACCGAAAAGCAACCCAAGCAAGAAGCGATTCAACGGAAATTTCTACAATTGTGGAAAAGCTGGACACAGATCTGCAGATTGTCATACTCCAAGGAAAGACAAGAAGAAGGGTCAAGCAAACATGGTTGAAAAGCACGAAGATGTTGATGACTTGTGTGCTATGCTTTCTGAATGCAACCTGGTGGGAAATCCTAAGGAGTGGTAAATTGATTCTGGAGTTACTCACCATGTTTGTGTTGTTAGAGAAGCGTTTGCTACATATGCCCCCGTTAGATCCGAAGAGACGCTTGCTATGGGAAATTTTGCAACGGCCAAATTGAAAAAAATGGGAAGATATTTATGAAAATGACTTCTGGCAAGGTGGTGACTCTGAACAACGTCCTTCATGTTCCCAATATTAGTAATAACTTAGTCTCTATCGTATATTGTATCTAATTCTGTGTTCCGAGGTCGTGAAAACCTCCTACGATCTCACCCGAGCGTGTAGCCGGGAAGCCTTTATGTGAAAAATTGATAGAAATGATTATTTTGTATTGGAAATATGAATAAAGTTGATTTCAGTCAACGTTTTTGGTAAACGGACCTGGACTCGTGATTTGATGGTCCTGGAAGGTCCGTAGAAAAATATGGGACGTGGGTGTATGCCCAGAATCGAATTCCGAGGTACCAAGTCCGGGAACTGAATTTTTAAAGAAAATCATTTTCTGAAAAATATAAAGGTTTTTCAAAATGAAATTTGAGGTGAAATCTGTGATATCGGGCCCGTATCATGGTTTCGGATCCCGGTACAGGTTCGATATGTCTTATATGTGCTATCTGTGAAATTTGGTAAGAAACAGACATAGTTTGACGTGATTCGGACCTTAAATGCAAAAATTGATGTTTAAAGAAGTTTTGAGAAGTTTCATTGATTATTGGTTTGATTCGTCGTTTTAGTGTTATTTTATGTGAATTGGAACCTCGAGCGAGTCTATATTAAGTTAGAAGACTTGTTTGTGCATTTGGACAGGGTATCGGGGGGCCTCGGGTGTGTTTCGGATAGGTTCCGAGTCCATTTTCCCTATTTTGAACTGCTAAAAACTGTGATCTGGTTTCCTTCTTCCGGGTCCATTTTCCCTATTTTGAACTGTTGAAAACTGTCATCTGGTTTCCTTCTATGCGATCGCATAGAAGGATCCCCAATTGCATAGAGTGTCTGACTTGCCCAATAAATTCCTTCACTGCGATCGAAATAGTTGGTCCGCGATCGCAGAAACCAACTTACTCCTTATACGCGATCGCATAAGCTGTTCCGCGATCGCGTAGAGCATTTTAAGCCGGCTTTATTTTCCTTCTATGCGCTCGCGTCTCGATCCCCATGATCGCGATGCTTTAAAAGCCTGGGCAGATTATAAGTTTCCAAAATTGGGGGTTTCACCATTTTAAACATAATTTGACTTCTAGAACTCGGTTTTGGGCGATTCCTTGAGGGATTTTCACATTTATCGAATGTGTAAGTGTTCTCCCACTAGAATTAAATATATTTCATGAATTAGTTCTTGTTTTTATTATTTAAATTGTGTTTTGGGTTGAGGGGAATGTGGGTTTTGAAAGAAACTTCAAAAATGAAAATTTATGATTTGAATGACAAAATGTTATCAAAATTAGATAAATTTTGTATGGATGGACTCGTATCGGAATTGGTAATCGGAATTCATAAAATTTGTCGGGTTCCGAGGTACGGGCCTGGGGGTCGACTTTTGGGTTGATTTCTATAAATTTGCAAAGATTGAGACTTTATTATTCGAAATTGTTCCTTATACGTTTTATATGTATTTTGAAGTTGTTTTAGTTGATTTTGAGCCGTCCGAAGGCCTTCCTGCTCGAGAATTCTATTTTTTAGTACTGGGTTGTCGTTTTTGAGGTAAGTATCTTGCCTAGCCTTGTGTAGGGGAACTACCCCTTAGGATTGAGTTTTCTATGTTGATTGTAGTCCGCGTACGCAAGGTGACGAGTGTGTACTCGATCTTATTTGCAAATAGATTTCCCTTTAGAGATTTTAGGTCCTTATATTCCCCGTATATGAATTGAACTTGTTATATCTGAATTCCTGATTTCTAGTCTCATCTTTTCCTGTTCAATTTAGAAGTACTTGCCTATCACTCCTTGTCTCTTATATGATTTTAATTGATTTAAACGAAGACTTTATTTTTTCTATCGTTATGCTATGTCTTCCTTCATACGCTTCCTATGTGACTAGAACTAGTATAATCTCGCTCTATAAATGTCTAACAAGAAATTGGAATATCTATACGTTGGTCAAGCATGCCTGTGAGTCGTACGTTGTGATTTAAATGATTTTCCTATTAAGTACTACTTAGGTTTAATTGATGACCGTCCATGTTGATGGTATTCTTTGATGCTGCCTATTTACTGAGCACTGTTCAAACTGAGTTTATTCGATGAAGATAATTGTCTAAGTGAGATTGGTTATAGCTGATTCCATTGCCGGGATGATTTGGTTTCTTGGTTGCGAACTTGAATGTATAAAATCGTTGCTATATTTGTCTTTTCTTCCCCTCGTTATGCTGTTCTCTCTTTGTGCTTGGCATTCCTCTCAGTGGATACTTCTTATGAGCGAGTTGTTACCACTTTTGTGATTTAAGTCTTTGTATTGATTTGCTCATCGCACTTTGTATTTGGCCTTGTTTGCTTTCGCGTCAGTTGTGAAAATATATGTTGTTTCTGTCGCATTCTGGTTGATTTCCTCAGTGGCTGCATTGCATATTTAAATTGGGACTACGGATAGAGATCCGGGAGCTTTCCCCCTGTACTGTACTGCATATTTAAATTGGGACTACGGATAGAGATCCGGGAGCTTTCCCCCTGTACTGTACTGCATATTTAAATTGGGACTACGGGCAGAGATCCGGGAGCTTTCCCCTGTACTTCATCACATATATAAATTGGGACTACAGACAGAGATCCGGGAGCTTTCCCCATGTACTTCATCACATATTTAAATTGGAACTACGGACAGAGATCCGAGAGCTTTCCCCCTGTACTACATCGCATATTTAAATTGAGACTACGGACAGAGATCAGGGAGCTTTCCCATGTAATGCATTGCATGATAAAATCTGAACGGGGGACTGAGTTCCGGTAGTTTTATGATTGAGGAGATTTGGATCGAAAGATATAAATATATATATTGAAAAGTATAGCTGAAAAGCAATTATCTCTAGGAAAAGTTATGTCTAAAGGAATTTTTTTTTTTGAAAGTATATTTGAAAAGTATTTGTCTTGCAGAATGATGATATTTGAAAGAGTAGTACTTGGGAAAATGTATTTTGAACATCACGTATTTTGATGATATTTGAAAGAGCAGTACTTGGGAAAATATATTTTGAACATCACGTATTTGATGATATTTAAAAGAGTAGAAGTTGGGAAAATATATTTTGAACATCACCTATTTTGATGATATTTGAAAGAGTAGTACTTGGGAAAATATATTTTGAACATCACGTATTTTGAAGAGACTATATTGTTAAGATTTCTCTTTATAAAAATCATATAAATATACATTCAGAGAAAGTATGTTTCAAAGAAGAAATTTCTCTATTCCGAAATGATTATATCTTTAAAGCTTTCAAAATAAATTCACTATTTAAAGGTTTTTACTCGAAGGTTGACCAGTTTTATTGAGTTTATTGGCTAAGGCCTGACGTAGATAAATTGATGCAGTGCTGAGTTGCTAGTGTTTTTATTGGGTTGTTATTCTCGCCATTTGGATTGCATTCTTTCCATTCTCTTTGCGTATTTCTATTATGCCATCCGTTGATCATAATTATTGAATTTCCTTCCGTATTATTCGATCATGTCATTAATTATATTGAAAAATCTTTAGCTAGATATTATGTTTCAGTCTTCTATACATTTATTCCTTTTTACTTATTAGACCGGTGGTGTCTTGACTGGTTCTCATCACTACTTCACCGAGGTTAGTCTTGATACTTACTGGGCACTGCTGTGGTGTGCTCATACTACACTTCTGCACATTGTTGTGTGCAGCTTCAGGTTATTGTTGTTGGTAGCTGCGCATATCATTGCTGAGGAGACTCAAGGTAACCTGCTGCTGCGTTCGCAGTCTTCGGAGTCACATTCCTGTTTTATTTCTATTCAATTGTACTTACTTATTCCTAGACAGTTGTATTTAGATTTGATAGAAAGATTCCGTAGAGCTTATGATTTGTATTTACCGGATTTTGGGAAATTGTAAACTTTGTCAAGAATTCTATTTCGAAATTTTTAAAATTCCTTTATTATTTTTGTTGTTCAGTGGGAATGTTAGGCTTACCTAGTTCCTAAGACTAGGTTCCATCACGATACCCAACGGAGGGAAATTTGGGTCGTGACAAGTTGGTATCAGAGCTCTAGGTTCATAGGTGCTACGAGTCATAAGCGGGTTTGGTAGAGTCTTGCGGATCGGTACAGAGATGTTTGTACTTATCTTCGAGAGGCTATGGAGCTATCAAGACAATTTCACTTCCTTCATTCCTATCGTGTGAGTTCATTGATCTTGAAGTTTGAAATTATCGTTCCATTCTCTCACCGATGGTGAGGACACGAGCGGCGGTCCCAGATGATGCTACCCCGAAGAAAATGTTGCGAGGGTCAGAAACAGAGGCTAACGAGGAGCACAGGCCGCAGTTAAGATGCCTACTAGAGCAGCCGTTGAGGAGTCGCCAGTAGTTCTAGTTGAGGGATAGGTATTGGGGGTGCGTGTTGCTACCCCGGACTTCAGAAGACCGGAGCGCAGTTTTGAGTACAATTGGTACATCGGCTCAGTCAGGGTTGATTCTAGTGCACCAGTTGCTTCACAGATCAGGGGAGGAGTTTAGACTCCCACCGTCTACACTCCAGAGCAGCGAGATCATATTGGTCAAGTTCCAGTTGTCATGGCAGCACGACATGTGGTTTCATTTCAGCCCATGGTTAGGACATCAACATCAGAGGTAGAGCACCTTGGGATTTAGAGGTACTGGAAGTACCACCCTTCTATATTTCAGTGGATTGGCGGCGGGTAATTCCCAAGGTATTTTGGAGGAGTGTCACCATATTATTCGTACTTCGGGTATTGTGGAGACGAGCGGGATTGCTTTTATCACGTCTCAGGTCCAGAGTAGTGGGTTGATCTGCGGTGGCGGCATATGAGTTGGGGTAATCTAGCCGAGTTAGCTTCACTGGCATGGATTCAGTTTTCGGAGATGTTTTGAGGGAGGTTGTACCTCAACTCCTTGGAATGTTCGGCGCGTGGAGTTTGAGCAGTTGCGCCAGGGCGCTCTGTCATTATGGGAGTATGCCGTTAGATTACGTGAGTTGGCCAGGCATACACCTCACTTGGTTGCTTCAGTTAGGAGGTGAGTCCATAGATTCATTGAGGGACTCAGGCACGGTAGAAAATCTTGGGTCAACCAGTTCAGTTGCATTACCAGCTTCGCATGGGAGTGTTTCAGATACTCATGGGTCTTAGAGGATCCGTATCGTATGTTTTCCACGTCCACATCGGCAGAGAGATTGTGTTCAGTGTGGAGATGTTAGCCACAAGGTGAGAGATTGTTCCAGGATTCAGGTGAGAGAGTTATAGCAGGGTGTTCAGGTGGATAGAAGGCGCCTAATAGGGGGAGGCCCGACCCAACCCGACCCGTTGATGTGTTGCATATAACTGGCTAGAGGCCGTCGTGTCAGATATCATCACCCAGGTATGGCTTGATGTGCTAATGTGGGATACCATTTTATTTCACTATAGTCCTGTTGGTCAAGACGAGTTCCCACTAATTGTTTTCTCATTTATGAGTGAGTTTCATGTATTGCACTCTATTTTTTTGCTTTCTCCTGTTGGGAGATTCTATGAGTAGTAGTCGGTCTATCATTGTTTTATTCATCCTTGCTAGTTGTGAAAATGGAAGTGAGTGCATGTCGTCCTTCATGGTAAGCTTTATGTGCTTCTCCTGAGTATTTTGTTTTCGAGCTGTGATTTGATACTCCATTGAGATGTGAGTAAGTGAGCGCTATGATTTTGTTAGCCGAGACGAATTAGCGGGAGATCTCTATTGGTATGATATATATTCGACATGTGTCATAGATTTGAGGGCGAGACCCTCATGATTCTTTGTGATTTGATATGTTTGGACCGGGCTGAGTATCGTTGTGGAATATTTATCAGGATGGCATCCTTGTGATTTGTTCATATGCTTTGCTCCTCTCTTGTTATATTGTTTTTGGTAAGTCAGTATCGATAGAGAGTTATGCCTATGAGCTTGTTTGATAGTACATTTATATATGGTTCTATCTTTCCTACTCAGCCATTTCGTTATGTGCTTCTTTAGTTCAGTTTGCGGGATGTGTGCCCGGTGGTGTTAGCTGTGATCCGGTGATTCAGGTGTCTTCTGATGAGGTCTTCGTGTTTATTGCATCATTATTGGTATTATGGGATTTGGAAACAGATTTCTTCCATGTGTGTGACTAATTGCCAATTTTGAGTTGATTTCGGGCAGTTGTGGTGATCAAAAGTTCTATGAGCCTATGTGTGATGTGCTATGTTGTGTGGCCGTGCCTTATGGGCGTAGACCTGAGTTGAAGCTACTGGTTGAGGCTAATGCCGGACATGGATTTAGAATTAGGTCCTTTGGAAATGAGTAGAAAGTGAGGAATTGAGGTATGAGGCTATTTGATGATGATCAGAAGGCTATATTGCAGTTGTGATGGTGTCATCAGGCTTATGTAGGTTGGGGTGACATGGGATCACCTGCGGGTGTGTTGGAAATGCGCAGTCAGTGATTGGATGAGTTCAAAGTGAATCTTAGCACATTCGAGGACGAACGTTTGTTTAAGAGGGGGAGATTGTGATGACCCAAAAGGGTCATCCTGTATATTCTATCTAATTCTATGTTCTGAGGTCATCTCATTCGATCTCACCTCAATTTTCATGCGAAGCCCGGGCGTATAGCCGAGAAGCCTTTATGTGAAAAATTGATAAAAATAATTATTTTGTATTGAAAATTTGAATAAAGTTGACTTCAATAGACATATTTAGTAAACGGACCCGGACCAGGACCAGTGATTTGACAGTTCCGTAGGGTCCGTAGGAAAATATGGGACTTGGGCATATTCCCGCAATCGAATTTCGAGGTCCCAAGTCCAAGAAATGAATTTTTAAAGAAAATCATTTTCTGAAAAATATAAAGGTTTTTAAAAATGAAATTTGAGGTGAAACCTGTGATATCGGGCCCATATCATGGTTCCGGAGCCCGGTACAGGTTCGATATGTCTTATATGTGCTATCCGTGAAATTTGGTAAGAAACGGACTTAGTTTGACGTGATTTGGACCTTAAATGCAAAAAATGATGTTTAAAGAAGTTTTGAGAAATTTCATTGATTTTTTGTTTGATTCGTCGTTTTAGTGTTATTTTATTGCATTTAGAACGTCAAGCGAGTCCGTATTAAGTTATAAGACTTGTTTGTGCATTTGGACGAGTTCCCGGGGGGCCTCGAGTGTGTTTTGGGATAGGTTCTGAGTCAATTTTCCCTATTTTGAACTGCTGAAAACTGTCATCTGGTTTCCTTCTATGCGAGCGCATAGAGTGTCTGACTCGAGCAGTAAATTCCTTCACTGTGATCACAATAGTTGGTCCGTGATCGCAGAAGCCAACTTACTCCTTATACGCGATCGCATAAGTTGTTCCGCGATCGCGTTTTTTAAGCCAGCTTCATTTACCTTCTACGCGATCGCGCCTCGATCCCCACGATCGCGATGCTTTAAAACATTGGGCAGATTATAAGTTTCCAAAATCGAGGGTTTCACCAATTTAAACATATTTTGACTTCTAGAACTCGATTTTGGGCGATTCCTTCAGGGATTTTCACACAAATCGAATGGGTAAGTGTTCTCCCACTAGAATTAAATATACTTCATGAATTAGTTCTTGTTTTTAAAATATAAATTGTGTTTTGGGTTGAGGGGATTGTGGGTTTTGAAAGAAAATTTCAAAAATAAAAATTTATTATTTGAATGACCAAATGTTATCGGAATTGGATAAGTTTAGTATGGATGAACTCATATCGGAATGGATAATCGGAATTCGTAAAATTCGTCGGGTTCCGAGGTGCGGGCCCGGGGGTCAACTTTTGGGTCGATTTTTATAATTTGCAAAGATTGAGACTTTATTATTCGGAATCGTTCCTTATACGTTTTATATGTATTTTGAAGTCTATTTTTGAGTACCGGGTTGTCGTCTTTGAGGTAAGTATCTTGCCTAACCTTGTGTGGGGGAACTACCCCTTAGGATTGAGTCTTCTATGTTGATTGTAGTCCGCGTACGCGAGGTGACGAATGCGTACTCGAACTTATTTGCAAATAGATTTCCCTTTTAGGGATTTTGGGTCCTTATATTCCCCTTATATGAATTGAACTTGTTATATCTGAATTCCTGATTTCTAGTCTTATCTCTTCCTGTTCAATTTAGACGTACTTGCCTAGCACTCCTTGTTTCTTATATGATCTTAATTGACTTAAATGAAGACTTTGTTTTTCCTATCGTTATTCTATGTCTTCCTTCATATGATGCCTATTGTGAACAACTATTTTTTGACCACATCCAAATTCTATACTATTTTGCTGTAAATATTAATTTTAGGTCTAATCTTAATATTTTAAATTTTATCTTACTCTTAATAGGTTTTAGTTAAGAAAATTAAAAACAACAAAAAATATTCACTTTCTTAGAATATAAAACTTGGTTTCTTTTAATTTACATGTAAGTTATAGTAGTTTTTTTTAGTATAATTTGACCCTTAATGTAAATAGTGAATTTTCTTATTTATATAGTCCTTTTAAAGTCTAAAAGTATTTATATTTATATATATATATATATATAGATGTGTATTTTATCTTCTTTTATTCAATTTTAAAAAAAAAAAAATTCAAATAAAAAAAAAATGAAAAAAAAGAGTTAAAATAAAAAAAATAATAATAATAATAATAATATATATTAAAAAAAAAATATCACCCAACTTCCCCACTTCCCCACTTCACTCTTGCCTCACCCCCACCTTCACACATTTTCCCCACATCCCCCACTTAGCACAGTACAACACATACATCTATATAATGAGGGGGTGGGCTGAAAGAAAAGGGGAGATTCTAAAAAAGCTGGAAAAGAAAAAAGAAACGAGAGAAAGAGAGGAAAAAGAAACGAAAATTTCTGAAAGAGAAAGAAAAAAAAAGGAAAAAAGGGGAAATAAAAAGAAAAGAAGAAAAAGAGGAGAAAAAGCATAAAGAAAAGGCTGCCGCTGGAGAAATTCTTGCTCGAACAGTGTTGTTCTAAAGTTGAGTTAAGGACTGTTGTTGCTGGTTCTGCTTCATCTCTGGCTGGGTTCATCATCTTATTTGCAGACTTAGGATTTATTCGTTGTTGTTTAGGTACGTACTGAAACTAATATGAAAGTGAAATTGTCCTTTGATTTCGTCTGTTGTTTTGGCATTTGAATTTTTGATTTTGATTCAATGTTAGCGTGAAGTAAAGTGTCACCGGTTTCAATAATAAGTCACAAATTTGTTTAGTGTTTGAGCAGATATAAGAGAAACTTTCGACTTAGCCTTAGCTTCAGAAGCACTGACAGTAGCCATGCTTTGGATTAATTCATGTCCCAAAAAACTCCATGTTAATCTCAAATTTTAGGAAAACAACTTATGGATATTGTAGTTTGCTTTAAGTGCTGATTTTTCTAAAAAATAAAAATCAAAGTACGCGTTCGCGTGGCTTTGGAGTTTTTCTTAAGTAATTAAGTGCTATTAATTATGTACACGTACGCGTGACATGATTTTTAGCAAGCTAAAAATTGTGTACATGTGTGTAATGTGATTGGAATATTTTTTAGTTGTGGAGTTTCTTTATAAGCTTAGGACCAACCTTTAATGTATAGGGGACATTTATTTCAATTGAGAAACACTTAATTTCGTCAAAACTCGGTTTTTCACCGAACTGGGGACCCTGGCGCTTGGACCCAAAGGCCTGACGCTAGGGCTGGCGTTTCAGCCCTAACGCCTGGCTAACGCCAGGGTAGGGCTGACATTTTAGCCCTAACGCCTGGTTAACGCCAGGCAGGGTCAGTTTGTTTGGTTTTGTCGCCCGGCTATCGCCCGGGTGTCTCCTTT
>MDKI01196029.1:0-23855 GCA_005239505.1 Nicotiana paniculata
AATATACGTTTTGTAAGAACATCATGGAACTCATGTTTGATAAAATAAATTAATATTTATAAAAATAATGTCATAACGTTATTCAAATGTTTGACAAGTAAATTCTATGCAATGTGAACAACATCCAATATGAGCCAATACTACTAAAACAAGTAAATTTGAACCACGAATATAGCACAGTTGCAAAATTCAAAAAATAAATAAATAGTCTTACATATGTAAAATTCCAACACAATATAATAAGTTCCATTACAACTAAACATTAAGAAACATAATAAGTTTGTAACTACATTAAACAATGAAATTCCTCTTTAATTGCATGACTCATTATTTCTAATATTAGAAGGTGTAGTTTCAAAAAATAAAATATAAAATATAAGCAATTACATGGAATCACAAGTAAAGGTAGAAAAATAAAAGAAAAATAATTTACAAAAAAAAAAATATTTTAAAATTTCAAAAGATATTAAAAAGTATAAATAAATTTAAAAAATTAAAATTATAGAAATGAAAAGTTATAAAGAAAATATATTAAAATTAAACAAAAAAGGAAAGAAATTAAAAAGAAACCTTGTAATTACACAGTGTAATTACCACCAATTCTCACCTCCCTCTTGAGAATTGGATAATGTAATTACACCCCTCCAATTACACCCAATTTGTGATGACCTGATGGGTCATCTTATGTTTTAGAACCTAATTCTGTGTTTCAAAGCCTTAAATACCTCATTTTAGCCTTCATCGATATGTGTCCGCAGTCCGGGTATTTTTTTTCGGAAGGCTTATATGTTAAAAACGGAGAAAATATAAAAATTTTGCATTAAAATTCATTTGAGTTGACTTCGGTCAGCTTTTTGAGCAAATAAATCCGGATCTGTGTCCCGGTGAGTCCTCGTAATTTGAGACCTGAGCATATGTCCGGAATCGAATTCGGAGTTCCCTAGCTCGGGTTATTAATTTTTGTTGAAAATTGAAAGTTTGAAAGTTTAATGATTTTGAAGAATTGTCCGATATTTGAATTTGTTGATATCGGGTCCGTATTTTAGTTCTGGAGCCCGGTACGAGTCCATTGATATATATTTATGACTTGTCTGTCAAATTTGGTGAGAACAGAGTTGGTTTGGCATGATTCGGACGTTAGGTTGTGAAAATAGAAGTTTTAAACTTTTCATGAAAATTCCTTTGATTTGGTGTCAGATTCGTAGTTCTAGACGTTATTTTGGTGTTTTGATCGCGAGCGAGTGCGTATGAGGTTTTTGGACTTGTGTGTATAATTTGTTTGGAGTCCCGAGGGCTCGGATGAATTTTAGATAGGCTACAGATGGTTTTGGACTTAGAAAAATCTGGTGTTCCTCAGTTTCAGCTGTCATCTAGTTTCCTTCTTCAGGTTCGCGAAGGTACTCTTGTGAACTCGAAGAGTGAATTGGAGCTGGGTGGAAATTATCCTTCACGAACATGGAGCAATGGGGGTATTATCCTTCGCGAACGCGACCAGCCTCTCAAGAACGTTTAGGCATGCGACATGGGGGAGGGGAAGTGACCTATACTCTTCGCAAACGCGGCACATGGCTCGCGAACGCGTAGGCTGGTGGGTATAAGCCTTCGCGAATGCGTAGGCTGGTGGGTATAAGCCTTCGCGAACGCGAAAGGTATCTCGCGAATGCGTAGGCTATTTGAACCGCTGCTTCGCGATCGCGGTAGGCCTTTCGCGAACGCGAAGAGGGCCTGATGCCAGTGACTTAAACAGATCAGAAAACGAGATTTTCCCATTTTTTCATAAACACTCCATTAGAGCTCGGCCTAGGTGAGATTTTGAAGAGAAAACTCAACACCAATTCATAGGTTTGTACCCTTTAACTCAATTTCTTCCATTTCTAACATCACCCATTAATTCCTAGCCCTAATTTTTGTTCTTCCATGGTAGAAAACTAGGGATTTAGGAAGAATTTGGGGTTTTTGTAAATTAGAGATTTAGACCTCAATTTAAAATCGGATTTCGAAGCTAATTACATAATCGGGCTCGGGGGTGAATAGGTTAGTCCGAACCTCGAGATTTGACCAAGCGGGCTCGGGGTCGATTTTTGACTTTTTAGGGGGAAGTTTGGTAATTCTAAATTTATGCATTGTAATTGATTACTTTAGCAATATTTGATATTATTAAGTCAATTGTGGTTAGATACTAGCGATTTTGAGGCGGATTCTAGAGGAAAAGTTGTGGTTGAGCATTGAGTGATCTTTGGAGCGAGGTAAGTGTCGTGGTTAACCTTGACTTGAGGGAATTAGGAATCCCTGGACTATGTGCTATGTGAATTTCATGTGAGGGCGTATATGCAAGGTGACGAGTGCTTATATGCCGCCGAATTATCTATTTTCCCGCTCTTCTTTAATTATCTCTTTCCCTATCTTAATTGTTATATACTCTAAATATGTTCCCATGCTTAACTGCTATCTGTTAATCAATATCTTCTCCTGTTAATGATGTTAGGTCTTTTCATAGTTTCATGATTTACTTAAGTTGGTTTATTTTCATCTTCTAGTTGTAAATTTCTGGACTTGTCTCGCTGTGTAGCATTACTTATGTAGATTCTCATGTTGTACAAGGTTTCTTATTTGGTTCAGTTTGGTATTTATTGATCGTAAAAGCTTTCCGTGATTTGAATTATTAATTTTATTGTGCAGATTGAGTACTTTGTATTGATGTGGTGGGATCGAGTTGCACATGGCAACAGGTGACATAATGATGGATTGATATTGTGGAATAAGGATGAATATATACTCTATGGTGGACCGGGTTGCACGCCGCAACAAGTGGAATAATGGTGGATTGTTGGATGAAATAAAGGTGAATTATGATACCAATATTGTGATATGGTGGGATCGGGTTGCGCGCCGCAACACACGCACACACACACGTATATTGTTATTAATGTTGTTAAGAGAAAATAAGAGAGAATTATGTGATGTACGGTAGGATCGGGTTGCGCGCCGCAACAACCTATGTGTTTTTGATTCCTTGCATTGTGTTAGTTTACGTTATTTTCTTTTGAACTTTAAGGGTTGGTAATTTTGAACATCACAGGCTTATTACCTGAAGTTGTAGCTATTATTTTCAATTGACTGCCTTATTTCGTTATGTATTTCCTTTTGTCTTTATTATATACTGTGTACAGGTTGTAGTGTGAGTGACCCGCCTTAGCCTCGTCACTACTTCGTCGAGGTTAGGCTCAACACTCACAGAGTATATGGGGTCGGTTATACTCATACTACACTCTGCACTTCTTGTGCAGATTTTGGCATTGGTCCCAGCTGATCGAGAGGCGTAGCAGCTCGGACTGGTTCATTGGAGACTCAAGGTAGATCTTCCTTCCGCACACCTTGAAGTCCCCTTCTATATTCCCCTATTTTTACTATTTCTTTTCGTTCAAAATAGTTGTATGTCATTCAGACGTTGCTTGTAGAAAATCCTAGAAGCTCGTGAATTATGACTCCAGATCCGAATTGTAGTAAATATTATGGGAATTTATTCTATTCCGCACTCGGTTTTACTTCAGTTTTGCTTAATTGATTTTATTTACAAAATTGAATAATAATTGGCTTAACGGTTCTCTAACGTTGGCTTGCCTAGCAAGTGAAATGTTAGGTGTCATCACGGTCCCGAAGGTGGGAATTCCGGATTGTAACACAATTCCATGCTGACTAAGTAATTACTTGGCCAAACAAACATGCCAAACTGTGTAATTCACCCAATTACATCCAAATCCATTTTCAAGGTGGCTTTCCAAGCAGGCTCTTAATAAACCAAGGAGAAGAGGAGTTTTTTTAAATTGATATGGATGGAATTAGCTGAAAACACATATGTAACACCCCAAACTTTAGATAGAGGCACACATAGGCAAAACACAAGATAGATGTTGGGTATATAAGTTAACAAGCCTTAGATCCTAGTGACGCGTTTTAAACCCGTAAGGGCCTAGGCCCAGAGCGGACAATATCACTAGCGTGTTGGGCTGTTACAGATGGTATCAGATTCACTCTTGTGTCAGCCATGCCGCGATAGTGGGTCAGAGTTACAACTGAGTTTAGGTAAATTTCGATTAGGCGGGGAAAACCTCAGTGTTGAGTCTAGGCGAATCACATGCGTTAAGAGGGGACATATGTAATGCCCCAGACATTAGACACAGTCCCACATCGGCAAAAATAAGAGAGATGTTGGCTATATATATTAACAAGCCTTAGACCCTAGTGACGCATTTTAAACCAGTGAGGGCCTAGGCCAAAGCGGACAACATCACTAGTGGGCTGGCTTGTTACAGAGACAAGACAATATACAAAATTTGAGGAATATTTAAGGCGATTTGCACTGATTTGATTGAATTCAAAATTCGTAGTTAAAATCGAGTTGAATTTTTTTTTGCGACACATGTATCTCACACACATGTATACATGAGATACGTTAGTGGATAAATAAATAGGATAGGCAAGTGATATACAGGAGATAAGCATCTCAACTTCTTCCGTGATGATCCAACCTACTACTAAGCTGTCCTATTTCTCTGAGTTCCTTCCGAATTACCCTCAAGGTGACACTTCTCCTTGCCAGAACACCATGATCCTTAACCCAAAACTCAACCTACGAGATCCTAAAATAAAATCACACCGTCCCAAGGCCCATAAGCCATTGTATTCCCTCTTAGCACCCCAAAGTACCACAATCGAGACACCCACTTTGAAGAGATCTTATATGAATCTAAAGTTGTTTTCCTTCACCTTCCTAATGCTGAAATGTAGAATTCATAATGATAAAGAGATTCCACAAGTCTCGACACCATTCAATGAAAAATCTCAAATCCTAGCCATATACAAATCCAGAAAAATTCTCAATTGCTACACATAAATCCTGAATCCATTAGAATCTTCTCAAGAGCCATCCACCTTGCTCAAATCTCAGTTGCACCGCCGCAAACGGCCGAATGACATGTGCCCCATTAGAACAATAACACCCAAAGAAGTAATCCACATCTCTAAGCAACCGAGCAAATTCATACTCCATGCATACTGCATCCTTCACAAACAATAGCTCAAATCATTCCATGAATTTCCATATACTTACATATTGCAATATAACCCGTATCCAGAAATTTCCCTACTCGAGTCATCCTCGATCTCAACCTCTACAAGTCATAACTGATCCACAAGTATGCCTCAGACCAAAACTAGTATTTAACACATAACCACGCAATCAAATAATCAATAGCAGGCTCCCCCACTTGGCTCAAATCCATGAAATAAAACACCTGATAACTCATAATACCCATACTCTATTACTGCCATAATCCCGCATCGAAGTTCAACTCACTCCCTCATAATCCCATCTACACGAACCCTCTAATACCTCAAAATCGTCTGCAAATCTTGCATTCATCCTCATGACGATCAGGTCAACTATTACAACCGATCCAAACTCAAATGGCACAAGTATGGCCCACTGGTAGAAAGAAAAGCCACCACACAACATCATAAAAAAATCACACATCCGCAAATTACCCTGCAGGTGATAACCCACCTGCTTAGCCTCAAACCGACATCTCTCTATACCCTTACAGAGCCATAACTACTACGCAATCACCTAACCTTCCTTAGTCTGAACTCATCAACAAGACATGGGCTAATTCGTTCCACAATTTAACAACATGAAAAATCTTTCAATACACTCATAACTCGAGACAATACGTCAAATCAAGATAGAAATCAAGCACCCAATAATCCTTTTTACATATCAAGAAAACTCTTCCCGTCATAGTCAATCCATCTAAACACTTCCTGCAGTCACATTATACTTACCATATAGCCATCCAACACTCACCGAACCACAAATTCCACTCATAAGGACATTACCAGACATATAAGTCCAAAAGCATGTGCTCACACAATTGACTCCGTACTCAAGCTACAGTCAAAACCCGAACTCAAGTCCTCCAAAATGGCCCATCATCAGCACACTGAAATCACATCTCGCACTTCATCCATGGAATCACAAGTCACTGGTGCACCACTGGTACCGAGCGCTCATATGCGCATACGAATACGTGTAATGAATTCAAAGAGTTATGTTTCAAGCAAAATCAATTCCGCATGATTAGGAAAGAAAGATGGGAAGTTTATATTAAATGCCCTGTAGCCTTTCGAAGATATGTATGGACGCCACCATACCGATCCGCAAGACTCTACTAGACACTTGCTCATGACTTGTAGAACCTATGAGCCTAGAGCTCTGATACCAACTTGTCACGATCCAAATTCAACTAGTCATGATGGCACCTCACCCAACCCGCTAGGTAAGCCAATTAACCACTAACCAATTTAATGAGATTTATTGAGAAAATAAATAAAAGAAAATATCTGAATCTTATACATTCCCCAAGGACTGGTAGTACAAATCATGCGCGTCTAAGATTTAGAATTTACAAGGCTGGTATGAAATAAAGTACATCATTTGTTTGAAATATAGATAAACAAATCTATTGGCATGCCCCAAAATAGAGGGACGAGCCCGACACCCAACCGGATGATCCCGGTCAAGCAGACCCGGATTGCCTTTCCTACCCAACGCATCACCCCGTATTTATAATTTACAAATTTTTAAATGAAATAGCAATTGGAATCAAAGTGTGAATTTACAACATAAGTCCATTTTTCCTCTTTTAAGTTTCAACATTTGATAATCCAAAAATATACCAACTAAGCACAATATTTCCAACACGGGACCACGGTTACGAATAGTTACAACTACTACCCAAAATAAGTATATACAACCCACACAGTGTCCACAGAGCCTCTAAGAATACTAGAAGTTTACACAAAACTTTGCCGGCAACAAGGCCTCGACTATACCTTATAAGACATAAAATATATAAAAGAGAGGATATAGACTACACACGGCCCCGAGAGGAAGTAGGGCTCACCGGGTCTGCTGAAGGTATGAAGGGAAAACACCATTATCAGCGGTCTGAGCTACCTGCTATGGAACCACCTACATCTATATAAAAGATGTAGCGCCCCCGTCAAAAGGGACGTTAGTACCATGGAATAGTACTAGCATGTATGAACAAAGTTTACTCCAAGTAGAATCACACAACACACAATTGGAAGACAGTTAGGGTAACCACACAAGTACCACACAGATATACAGAAAGTTACAAATGGAGATTTCACTGTTACTCATCTCAATTATTCATCTGTTGCGGCACGCAACCCGATCCCACCGTACATTCTCATATCACCCTTATTACCTCTCCACCCTTATTACTTTGTATTGCGACGCGCAACCCGATCCCACCGTACAATCACATTTCACCCTTATTACCTCTCCACCCTTATTACTTCGTGTTGCGGCGCGCAACCCGACCCCACCGTACATTCTCATCTCATAGCAACAATAACCAATAATTATATCACAGGTATCTTCATCATGAAGAACATAAGTTCATATCAACCAACAACTATAAGAAATCAAGGAACAATAATCCTTACCAAACAGTAATTCACATATGGTGATGCCATCATTATTTAACTCAATTAAATCAATCCACAGTTTCTTCTCATCATTTGCCACACTCGGCCCTTAGCAATTAGATAACTTTCCATATTAATGTATGCTAACATTCTTTCATTAAACAACACATACTGCCATATTGACATATTTTAACATTTAACGAACCTTACACATGGTAGGATAAGCACAAAGAATCACCCTTCATAATCTCAATTAGCATGGTAATCGAATTAAGAAAATCAAAGAATGAACTCGTACAACTCGACACAGCAGGACAATCAATTCACATATGCTCAACCAAGAATTTCATACCATGTACTCGGACACCAACAAGGTAATTCTACAAAGATTAAAGTTAGCCATACATACCTCGAATCGGAATTTCCCTTTAATTTTCTACCACAATTCACCGGACCTTCTAGCACCTTCAATCTAGTTCACAATGTGGCATAATTTAACTTAGAATTAGGAACAATGATCATGTCTTGAACTCACTTGATCATTCTATCAAACACTAAGTGTTCCTTTAGGTTGAATGGCCTCTTTTTAGTGAAAGATACTCTAACCCATTTCCTTTTACTAGATTATGATTTGTTGGTTACATGCATGCAAGACTCCTACCCCCATCTTCATGAACTCACCTAACCATGTTTCATTTTAACAAAAATCTGGAAATTTAGGTTGATGGGGTGGAAGCTTACCTCTTGTAGTGAAGAAAATGGTGTCCTACTTGATTAATTCCAGTCCTGAGTAATGATGGAGGAGGAGGAACAATTTGATGAAGATGGAATTCTCTCTCTCTCTAGAACCCACTCTCTCCTCTCTCTAATTTATCAGAAAATGAGCTTAAAATGAAAGGGGGAGGTGTTTTAATGAACTGGGGGTCGGGTATAAAATTAGAGATTTAACAGTCTCGAAGCAGAAATGCGGTCAGGAATGCGATCGCATTCCTGCTATGCGGTCTGCATTCCTGTCGCATAATTGGCCCTCAAATGGGTAAAAACGAAAGTTGGCTGCCCAGGTATGCGGACCACTATGTGGTCCGCATACCTGTTATGCGACCACTATGCGGTCTGCATACCTGTTATGTGATCGCATAGTGCGTCGCATAACTCCCTCCGCAAAAGTCAAGGTCCAAGAATGAGACAACTATGCGGCCCGCATTCATGAAATGTAATCGCATTCTAGGCCGCATAGTTGTCCTCAAAATAGACAGCAAACTATCCAAGTATGCGACCACTATGCGGTCCACATACCTGATCTGCGATCGCATAGTGGACTGCAGAACTGCGCAAATCTGGAAAATTATATCTTTTAAGTCCCGGGGGTACTTTTTACTCAAAAAGGGTCCATTTTAAGATTTTCTACAGTTATAACAACAGGGGGACCTATTTGGGCATTATTTTTAGCCATGAAATTTTACGGGTCTTTACATTCTCCCCCACTTAAAATCATTCTTCCTCGAATGAGGATCGGGGAATCACTAGAGTAAGCAAAAATACAAAATAAGCCATCCCCCAAATTTTTATTAACTCCGATATTTTCTGAAAATTTCGCCAGAGTTTCCTTTGTAATTAGGCCTATCTACCTGTCAGAGAGCCCCCGAAACACATGTTTAACCATTCCCACACATTACCAGTTACTCTATCAACTTTCACATAATCCGGACATTTCATCAAGCTACATGTAATGTAATTACTTCACAAGACCCACATAGTTCGGTTAGCTCCACAAATTTGCACATAGTTCAACTATTACAATGAGTTGCAGCTATTACAATGAGTTGCACATAATTCAGCTATTCACAACAACATATACATGTATGGCACAAAGTTTGAGAAGTCACAATAGTAGGGTAATTAGGGGAGTGGAGTGTTCTTGCACAAAATTTAACACAATATATACTTGCTTAGGAATGACAACTTTCAAAACCACTACCGGACTTATTCAAACAAGTGGGGATATTTCTCTTTCATTTCATTTTCCGCTTCCCATGTGGCTTCTTCGACTTGTTGACTCCGCCATAATACTTTAACAGAAGCAATCTCTTTGTTCCTCAATCTACGGACTTGCCTATCAAGAATAGCAGCTGGAACCTCTTCATATGAAAATCCTTCATTAATTCCAACCGTCTCAACCGGCACAATGGCGGATGGATCCCCAATCACCTTCTTCAACATGGACACATGAAACACTGGTGCACTAACAACATCTCAGGGGGCAATTCCAACCTATAAGCCACCTGTCCTATCCTTTGAGCGATCTGGTACGGCCCGACATATCTAAGGATTAATTTCCCTTTCTTCCCAAACTACATCACTCCTTTTATGAGAGACACCTTCAAGAATACCTAATCATCTACTTGAACTCCAAATCTCTTCGACGAACGTCCGCATAGGATTTCTGATGACTCTGAGCAGTTTTCATCCTTTCCTAAATGACCTTAACTTTTTCCATAACTTGGTGCACAAGATCCGGTCCTAACAGTTACGCCTCGCCAACCTCGAACCATCCAATCGGAGACCTACACCTCCTTCCGTACAACGCCTCAAATGGGACCATCTGAATACTAGCATGGAAAATGTTATTATAAGCAAATTCTATAAGTGGCAAGTGATCATCCCAGCTACCCTTGAAATCTAATACACAAGCCCGTAACATATCTTCAAGCGTCTGAATGGTCCGCTCTACCTGCCCATCAGTCTGTGGGTGGAACGCTGTGCTGAGATTTACCTGCGTACCCAAACCTTGCTGAAATTTCTTCCAAAAATTAGCTGTGAACTGGGCCCCTCGATCCGAGACAATAGATACTAGAGTGCCATGAAGTCTGACTATTTCTTTGATATATAACTGAGCGTACTGTTCTGCAGTATCGGTGGACTTGACTGGCAAGAAATGCGCCGACTTCGTGAGCCGATCCACTATTACCCAAACTGAGTCGAACCTACGTGGACTGCGAGGTAACCCCACCACAAAGTCCATATAGATCATCTCCCGTTTCCACATTGGTATTTCCATAAGCTGTGCCAACCCACCGGGCCTCTGATGCTCGGCCTTCACTTGCTGACAATTGGGGCACCTAGCCACAAAGTCAACCACACCCCTCTTCATACCATTCCACCAATAAATCTCTTTGAGATCATGATAGATCTTCGTAGAACCTGGGTGTACTGAATACCTAGAATTGTGAGCCTCTGCCATTACCCTCTCCCGAAGATCATCCACGTTCGGAACACATAGCCTCCCTTGGCACCGCAAAACACCGTCATCATCGCCGAGTGAAAATGTTGTAGTCTTATGATTCAGAATTACCTCTCTCAATTGTACTAATGCTGGATCTCTGAATTGCCTTTCCTTGATTTCCGTTACAAGCGAGGATTCTGCTCCATTACGCACCACGACATCCCCTTCGTCTGAGGTCGAAAGACAGACCCTCAGACTAACCAACTGATAAACCTCCCGAGCCAAAGTCCTCTGACCTGCTTCCAAATTAGCCAAGATACCCATGGATTTTCGACTAAGAGTGTCGGCTACCACATTCGCCTTCCCTGGATGGTACAAAATATTCATATCATAATCCTTGAGCAACTCTAACGACCTCCGCTGCCTTAAGTTTAACTCCTTTTGTTTGAAAATATTGAATACTCTTGTGGTCTGAGAACACGTCCACATGGACCCCATAAAGATAATGCCGCCAGATTTTTAATGCAAACACAACCGCTGCGAGCTCCAAATCATGCGTCAGATAATTCTTCTCGTGATTCTTGACCTGTATAGAAGCATACGCTATAACCTTCCCACACTGCATCAACACACACCCTAAACCAACCCTTGAATCATCACAATAAACCAGGAATCCCTCTGTACCCTCCGGTAAGGTCAACATCGACACTGTAGTCAATCTCAATTTCAATTCCTGAAAACTCTTTTCACAAGCATCGGACCACTGGAACTTAATCGCCTTCTGCGTTAGCTTAGTCAATGGGGAGGCAAGGGTAGAGAATCCCTCCACGAACCTCCAATAATACCCAGCCAAACACAAGAAACTGCGAATCTCTGTCGGGGTTGCTAGCCTAGGCCAATCCTTTACCACTGCAATCTTTTAGGGATCAACCCAAATCCCTTCCCTGGAAACAACATGGCCCAAAAGGCGACTGATTCTAGCCAAAATTCACATTTTGAAAACATTGCATACAACTGGTGCTCATGAAGAGTCTGCAGAACTGCCCTGAGGTGAGTAGCATGATCTTCTTGACTTCACGAATAAACAAGGATGTTGTCAATGAAGACAATCACAAAGGAGTCAAGAAACGGTTTGAAAACCCAATTCATAAGATCCATAAAAGCTGTTGGGGTGTTGGTTAGCCCAAAAAACATTATTAGAAATTCAGAGTGCCCATATCGAGTCCTGAAGGCAGTCTTAGGAATATCCTGCTCCCTGATCTTTAACTGGTGATACCCGGACCGCAAATCAATCTTTGAGAAGAACCTAGCACCTTGTAATTGGTTGAACAAATCATCTATCTGAGGCAATGGATATTTGATTTTGATGGTGACCTTGTTGATCTGCCGATAATCAATACACATAGGAAGCGATCCGTCTTTCTTTCTGACAAAAAGAACTGGTGCGCCCCAAGGCGACACACTTGGCCGAATGAAACCTTTTTCTAATAGATCTTTCAATTGTTCCTTTAACTCTCTCAATTCTACTGGCGCCATTCGGTAAGGTGGAATAGATATTGGCTGTATATCTAGAAATACATCAATCCTGAAATCGATCTCTCTATCTGGTGGAATCCCAGGAAGCTCGTTTGGGAGCAGGCACCTCTAAAGTGGTGTCCACAACCCGGACCAAATGGTAGATGCACCCTTTTCTGATCATCGTAGATGCTTTAAAGTAGGAAATAAATCTACTTCTTGGCACAACATTATTCCCCTCCCATTCGATAACTGATTCATTAGGAAACTCAAGACTCATAATCCTTGTTCGACAGTCGAGTTTAGCAAAGCACGAATAGAGCCAATCCATCCCCATAATTACATCAAAATCTACCATTTCTAACTCAATAAGATTGGCCGCGGTATCCCGACAACGCACCGTGACAACACAATTCCTATAGACTCGCATGACCGTAATGGAATCACCAACCGGAGTCGACACAGAGAACGACTCGTGAAGATGTTTGGGTTCTATACCAAAACTTGAAGCAATAAATGGAGTAACATATGACAAAGATGACCCAGGATCAATAAGAGCATAAACATCATGTGACTGAACAGTCAGAATACCTATGACAACATCTGGGGAAGCCTCCGCACTATGGCGACCACTCAAAGCATAGAACCGATTGGATCCCCCTCGACCCCGTGCTCCAGCCCTAACCATACCGCGCCCTGATGGAGCTGGAGGGCATGCTGAAGATGTAGTGGCTGAAGAGCTGGATGGCTGAGCAGTACCCCTACCCGCGCCCTGACTGGGTGCGCCACAGTCTCGCTGGATATGGCCTCTCTCTCCACATCTATAGCACACCGTATATCCAAGTAACAAGGCTCAGAATGAGACCTCCCACACTTAGGGCATGGGACCCTCCGTTGCTGCTGGAACCTCCCACCTGAATGACCCAACTGACGGAACCTTCTTCTATCTGAACCTGGTCCAAAGCGACCCCCCTGCTGATAACTGTGCCCTGATGACGGGGCACTGGCTGAGGATTGAGCATAGGACTGGGATGGCCCTGATGACCCTCTCCCAAGGACTGATCTCCCTCCTCCAACTGAACTTCCAGGGTTGCCCGCTGACCGGGCCCTACTACTACTCTCCCTCTCTATTCTTGCCTCTGTGGCCTAGGCGAATCCCACGATCTTCCCATAATTCATATCCGAATGCAAGGCAGTTGTAGCAGCTTCATTAACAGCCAAGGGACCAAGGCCCTAAACAAACTGTCGAACTCTGGCCTCCATAGTCGGCATCATGTGGATGGCATATTTGTACAGGCGCACGAACAACATGTGGTACTCCCACACACTCATGTTTCCCTTCTTAAGGACCTAGAAATCCGTAGCACGGGCTGCCATAGTCTCGGCAGGAAAGAAATGATCCATGAAGGCATCAAGAAACTCTTCCCACTTCGCCGGAGGGCTCCCCTCCCACGGGACCCCTCCCACATCTCAAACCACGAATACGTTGCTCCCTTTAACTGATAGGAGGCCAACTTTACCCCCTCGGTCTCTGTAGCTTTCATAACCCGGACTTGCATATCTCATCAATGAACTCCTGAGGATCAGCCTTTGAGTCGGTGCCTGTGAACTCTGGAGGGGCTAACCGCAGAAACTGGTTGACCCTAGAACCTGAAGAATCCTCTTTCTCGCTAGAGGATGTAGGGGCAGCATGTGATCTTTGAGCCTGGGAGGCCACTAGCTGAGTCAACATCTAAATAGCTCCCCTGAGGTCCCCATTAGAAATACCGGGACCGGAAGCTGGGACTGAAGAAGGATCAGGAACATCAGCGGAAGGAACTGTAGCACCCTCCACTGGAGAAGGAATAGGAATATCCTGGCCTGGGTTGGAGGCAGATTTAGGGTCGAGGAATCATTCTAACCCACACCATCATATAATGAATTCACGGCCACTCCTGGGGTGGCATTGGCCTCTAGGCCGAGTCGGGCTCTCTTCGTGGGTGCCATTTACTGAAAATTAGAACAATGCACGAGTTAGATAAAGATGTTTTCACCTTCCACTTCATCGCACGATACAGAGTAACAATGAAAGGGTATTTTCCTAAATGCCCATGCAGCCCCCTAATTATAGATGTGGTCGACAACACACCGATAAGAAGGGCTCTACTAGACACGGCTCCGAGACATCCTAGGACACTTTTAAAACCTTAGGCTCTGATACCAAGTTTGTCACGCCCCAAAACCGAGGAAACAAGACCGGCACCCAACCGGATGATCTCGGTCAAGCGGACCTGGATTGCCTTTCCTACCCAAGGCATCACCCCGTCTTTATAATTTACAAATTTGTAAATGAAATAGCAATTGGAATCAAAGTGTGAATTTACAACATAAGTCCATTTTTCCTCTTTTAAGTTTCAACATTTGCTAATCCCAAAATATACCAACTAAGCACAATATTTCCAACACGGGACCACGGTTACAAATAGTTACAACTACTACCCAAAATAAGTATATACAACCTACACAGTGTCCACGGAGCCTATAAGAATACTAGAAGCTTACACAAACCTTTGCCGGAAACAAGGCCCCGACTGTACCTTATAAGACATAAGATATACAAAAGAGAAGATATAGACTACACACGGCCTCGAGAGGAAGTGGGGCTCACCGGGTCTGCTGAAGGTACGAAGGGGAAACACCACTATCAACGGTCTGAGCTACCTGCTGTGGAACCACCTACATCCATATAAAAGATGTAGCGCCCCCGCCAAAAGGGACGTTAGTACCATGGAATAGTAATAGCATGTATGAACAAAGTTTACTCCAAGTAGAATCACACAACACACAATTAGAAGACACTCAGGGTAACCACACAAGTACCACACATATATACAGAAAGTTACAAATGGAGATTTAACCGTTACTCATCTCAATTATTCATCTGTTGCAGCGCGCAACCCGATCCCACTGTACATTCTCATCTCACCTTTATTACCTCTCCACCCTTATTACTTTGTGTTGCGGCGCGCAACCCGATCCCACTGTACAACCACATTTCACCCTTATTACATCTCCACCATTATTTCTTCGTGTTGCGGCGCGCAACCCGATCCCACCGTATATTCTCATCTCATAGCAACAATAACCAACAATTATATCACAGGGATCTTCATCATCAAGAACATAAGTTCATATCAACCAACAACTATAAGAAGTCAAGGCACAATAATTCTTACCAAACAGTAATTCACATATGGTGATGCCATCATTATTTAACTCAATTAAATCAATCCACAGTTTCTTCTCATCATTTGCCGCACTCGGCCCTTAGCAATTAGATACCTTTCCACATTAGAGTACGTTAACATTCTTTCATTAAACAACACATACTGCCATATTGACATATTTGAACATTTAACGAACCTTACACATGGTAGGATAAGCACAAAGAATCACCATTCATAATCTCAATTAGCATGTTAATCGAATTAAGAAAATCAGAGAATGAACTCGTACAACTCGACACAGCAGGACAATCAATTCACATATGCTCAAGCAAGAGTTTCATACTGTGTACTCGAACACCAACAAGGTAATTCTACAAAGATTAAAGTTAGCCATACATACCTCGAATCGGAATTCCCCTTTAATTTTCTACCACAATTCACCGGACCTTCTAGCACCTTCAATCTAGTTCACAATGTGGCATAATTTAACTTAGAATTAGGAATAATGATCATGTCTTGAACTCACTTGATCATTCTATCAAACACTAAGTGTTCCTTTAGGTTTAATGGCCTTTTTTTAGTGAAAGATTACTCTAACCCATTTCCTTTTACTATATTATGATTTGTTGGTTACACGCATGCAAGATTCCTACCCCCATCTTCATGAACTCATCTAACCATGTTTCATTTTAACAAAAATCTGGAAATTTAGGTTGATGGGGTAGAAGCTTACCTCTTGTAGTGAAGAAAATGGTGTCCTACTTGATCAATTCCAGGCCTGAGTAGTGATGGAGGAACAATTTGATGAAGATGGAACTCTCTCTCTCTCTCTAGAACCCACTCTCTCCTCTCTCTAATTTATCAAAAAATGAGCTTAAAATGAAAGGGGGAGGTGTTTTAATGAACTGAGGGTCGGGTATAAAATTAGAGATTTAACAGTCCCGAAGCAGAAATGCGGTTAGGAATACGATCGCATTCATGCTATGCGGTCCGCATTCCTATCGCATAATTGGCCCTTATGGGTCAAAAAGAAAAGTAGACTGCCCATGTATGCGACCACTATGCGGTCCGCATACCTGTTATGCGATCGCATAGTGCGTCGCATAACTCCCTCCGCAAAAGTCAAGGTGCAAGAATGCGACAAATATGTGGCTCGCATTCGTGAAATGTGATCGCATTCTAGGCCGCATAGTTGTCCTCAAAATAGACAGCAAACTGTCCAGGTATGCGACCACTATGCGGTCCGCATACCTGATCTGCGATCGCATAGTGGACCGCAGACCTGCGCAAATCTGGAAAATTATCTTTTAAGTCTCGAGGTACTTTTTACTCAAAAAGGGTCCGTTTTAAGATTTTATACAATTATAACAACACGGGGACCTATTTGTGCATTATTTTTAGCCATGAAATTTTACGGGTCTTTACATTTTTAATAATCTAAGGATACCATGAAAAAGAGGCAGCTACAACCGGAACACAGGTATATCTTCAAATCCAGCTCCCATCGAACACAACAACATCAGCATCCAACATCTGCACACAAGGTGCATAAGTGTAGTTTGAGTACAACCGACCCCATGTAGTCAATGAGTAAAACCTAACCTTAGGTTGAAAGCAGTGACGAGTTGGGACAAGGGTCAGAGTCCAACTCCAATAACCAGAAACAATTAATAATGATATAATAAAAGGGTACATGAAAATAACTCAGAGGTAAGATGCTCAACTAGTTCACAGTTACGGAAAAATAGACACGTCTTTCAAGTATAACAATAATTCCCAAATCTTTCACTGAAAATACCAAAAACATATGAGTAAGTTTGAAAACCCTGATTTTCCCCAAAAACCTTTCAAAAGTAGATAAGATAAATCATTTTTCAGATAGCATGAGGAAAAATACATCTTTATGCCTACATGTCAATATACAGATAAAATCATGAATGTCACCAAAACAGGGTTGTAGAAAAGAAATGCATCTTTGTGCATGTATCTCAAGTACGCATGTGGAATGCAATGCATCTCAGTGGTGAACTCATGTACTCACACTCTCAGAGTACTCAATCTCACTATCTCACACTTTCTCCTCATCATGCTCAATCACTCAACACGCTCAGTCACTCAGTACTGTATATGGCCAATCCAGCCCAGGGAAGATCCATCCCTCAATATAAATCAACTGCGCTCACTAGGGGTGCGTACAGACTCCGGAGGGGCTCCTTCAGCCCAAGCGCTATATCAAGCCAACCATGTCATAAATTAATTAAACTCGCTGCGGCATACAACCTGATCCCACAAATATATATATATATATATATACAGCCATAAGGATCGTTGTGGCGTGCAACCTGATCCACATATATACATATATCGCTCACAGCTCGGCACTCAGGTCCCAACTCAGTCACCAATCTCTCCAGTCTCACGGGCTCACAACGCTCATACTAAGCAGCCCAAATCAACGATATGAGATATGACAATAAAAAATAATAGAGACAAGATATGATATGAAATGGATGAACATGACTGAGTATGAAATTTCATTTTAAACAAATAATTCAACAACAATATGACCTTAGTGTGTCCTAACAGAATAAGCATGTAGCCTAGACATGATTTCTAATATGGATCACAGCTCAATAGCTCTAGTACGTAGAGATTTCATGGTTACAGATAAGATTAGGTAATTACACAGTACCAAAGGAATAACGAAGTCACAATTCACAAGGTGCACGCCCACATGAACGTCACCTAGCATGTGCTTCACATCAACACCAAACACACAACAAATAATTCAGGGCTTCATTCCCTCAACACCAAGTTTAGAAGTGTTACTTACCTCGAACAAGCCAAATCCAATACCGAGCAAGCCAAACAATGATCCACAATTCCATCCCGCATGTACCGACCTCTGAACGAATCGAAACTAGCCAAAAGCAACTCAAATACATCAAATAAAGCCCAAGAAAACAATTCCTAACGATAAAGTTCGAATCTTTAATCAAAAGCCCAAAATCGGCCAAAAGTCAAAACCCAAGCCCGCGCCTTAGAACTCGATGAAACTTATAAAATCCGACAACCCATTCAATTACGAGACCAACCATACTAGTTTCACTCAAATCCGACTCTAAATCGATGTTCAAAACTCAAAAATTCACATTATAAAACTTTAGGCTAAAACCCCCACATTTCCTCTTTAAAATTCATCAACCAATTGCCAAAAATAAAGATAGATTCACGAAATATAGTCAAAACCAAGTATAGAACACTTACCCCAATCCATATGGTAAAATTTGCCTCCAAAAACGCTCCATTTCGAGCCCTAAATCTCAAAATATGTTAGAAATCATGCTTAGGCATATGTTGGTATTATTGGGACCTACTGAGGTCATTTCTGCTGTTGAATTATATGTTTAAATTTAAGTTTCCTACTCAGTCATATTTATTCATTGCATATCATATCTCAGTCTCTGTTGCTATTTAGTGACACATCATATCATTATTTTTGGGCTAGTTTCATGATATTGTGAACCTGAGAGAGTGGAGAGTTTGATGACTACGTGAGGCCGAGGGCCTGGATGTGAGTGATATTTATAGGATCGGGCTTCACGTCGCAACAAGTTTTATCGATTTGTTCCGGGATCTGGCTTATTATAACGCTTGGGCTGAAGGAGCCCCTACAAATTCTGTACACACCCTGTTGAGCGCAATTAGTTTATATTGAGGGATGGATCTTCCATGGGCATGAATCTTGCCCGAATCATTTATATTTGGGGATGGATCTTCCCCTAGGCTGGATTAGCCTTATACAGTACTAAGTGACTGACTCTCAGTTGATATATATATATATATATATATATATATTTAGGATGGATCTTCCCAGGGCAGGATTGGACATATACAATACTGAGTGACACTACTAGAAATCCGGTAAATACCGACCAAAAAAACCGACCAACGTTGGTCGGTTATGGCCAATTACCGACCAAAACGCGTCCAAACACGCTTGATCGCTATTTTGGTGGTCGTTTTAACAAACCGACCAACTTTGGTCGGTAATTACTAACCAAAGTTGGTCAGTTTGTTAAAACGACCATCTGAAGAATTTAAAGCACTTGCCGACCAACTTTGGTCGGTATAATATTTTAATAATTTAATTTTACCAACCAAAGTTGGTCGGTGTATTTAAATTATGCTATTTTATTAATTATTAAATTTTAAAATATACCGACCAAAGTTGGTCGGTAAATAAAAATATATTTTTTTTTTAAAAATTAAAATTTAATAATACCAACCAAAGTTGGTCGGTAAATTTGAATTCTGGGTATTCCTTGTTCATTAACCGACCAATTTTGGTCGGTAATTGTATATTTTTTATATTTTTTTAATCTTAACCGACCAACCTTAGTCGCTAATGTGCAGAAAAATATTTTTTTTTATTAGAAACCGACCAACTTTTGTCGGTTTTCTGGGTTTTAATTTTGGCATAAAATGCCTGTTTTGGCAGCTACACCACCTGCCAGCATACCAAAATTCCTAATAGCAACATAATATAACAACAAAAACAACAACAACAACACAACAACAACAAAAATCAATAAATACATTAAAACTAACAAGTTAAAGTTTAATTGAACTAAAAAATCCAAAACCAAGTTAAAACTTATTACAACTAGTTCAAAACTGGTTATATTTGTCTAGTTTAAAGCATATAAAAGTCAAGGAGTGTTTTCTACAACATCATCATCACCGTCTGATGCAATTTCATCTACAAGACGGTATAGAGAAGGGTCTTGTAGAGGACGGGAAGAACGACCACAGGGAGGACGGGAGGAACGATCACAGGGAGGACGGGAGCATGGGAGGACAGGAGGAACGCTCACGTGCAGGTCGAGCCTCTAGTGATGACTCATAAGATCGGGGCAACGGGAAAGCTCCAGTAGATAGGAGAGTTCTTATCTGAGCTTGCATGCCAAGGAATTGAGCATCTCTAACCCTTTCTCTTTCCTTGGAAGCTTCTAGCTCGGATGTGAGCTTTGTCACAGTCTCCCGCATAGCGGAGAAGCTATCCCCATTAAGTTGCTCGCCTTGAGAGGACGTCCTAGTCCTTCCATTCCACACTTATAGCGATTGAAATTTTTAGTAGGAAGCCTGTATACCTTCCCCCATTTTGGACCGCCAGCAGACTCCATACATATTCTTTCGGCATCCTTGTCCGAAGGTTGGGTTGACTCGCCTGATTCACCAGTTGGCTGAGTGCGGATGAATTCCTCCACATTAGTTTGGTAGAGACCCTATACGAAAATATAAATTGAATTAGTATTTCAAAATTTATATAAAAGTAAATTAAAATACTTAAAGAAAAGTGAAAGCTTACATATACAGTCGAGGCCCGGTCCTTGACCCACCTTTCGTGATCTGTCTCTTTCTTCTTCTTTACAATATGCGTCTCCTTGAATAACTCGTCATGGTTCATTGGACGGCCCAACTTCTTTTCTTGAAAACAAATTAATTTAGTTAATAAACAGAATAGATATACTTTGAAAATTAAAATAATATAAGCAATTACGTACCAATCTTCTTTTTATTGTCCCTAGGTTGATCACACCTCCATTGTGCTAGGAGCCTCCCTTCTCAGATGCGCGAGCTTTCTTTCCTTTCTCGCTCTTCTCTAAGAACTTTACGGTAAGCCATTGCCTTTGCAAATCATCCCATAAATTCTGAAGTAACCAGTCAGGCTTCTTATTCTTCTTTCTAGCATCGGAGAAAGTATGCGACAATCGTTTGCGAGCTTTGTTATGAAAATTTGCAGCCACTTCCGCGCTATAGCGGTGTTCCCATAAATACTTGCTCTTTATTTCAAAAGTTAAATATTATATGTAATATCATAAATATAAATTATTAAACTGCTTAAACGAACATTTATACCTTAAATTGATTGAAAATTTGCTCCTTCAGCAAGAATGGGAAATCAGTCAAAGTCGCATAAGGGCCATCATAAAGCTTTCTGAGGGCTTTGGTGATTATCCTCATAGGATTATTACTCGGGATGAACCTGCAATTTAACAATAAAAACACATTAATATCTTAGTAAAAACGTTACAAAACAATAAACGCAAAAATTATAAATAACTCTTACCCATCACCCTCCGGGACTATAATGATCCAGTCATATTGATCATAATGCACCTCATTGTCATCGTCATCATCATCGTTCGAAGCATGTATATTATAGGCATGTATGGACAGGGTAGGGGGGTCAAAGCTACTACCTCGCAGGTGAAGTCCTGAAATAGATAGAGTCGCTGATGAAGATGGTTGTGATCCCTATGACTGCGACATAGCTGGATGGACCCCAAGTGGCTGTGATCCGAGTGGCTGTTACCTGAGTGGCTGTGACATGGATGGATGCGATCCATATGGCTGTGACATGTAGGGAGGTGATATAGATGGTTGCGATGTAGATGGCTGCGATCCATGTGGTCTCGAGGCAACTGGACTGTATGTGCAATTATGAGCAAAATACACCTGCCTAACATTATGTGCAATTATGAAAGGATCATATAGATCATACTCCCTCATATGATTAACCTCAATTATGTTGTATTGGTTGTGTATTCTTGTACCTCTTATTGGATTTCGATCAAACCACTTGCATCTAAAGAGTATCAATTTCTTATATGGCCAACCTGTATATTCTAGTTCTATTATTTCTTTGAGCACATAATAATAATAAATATCTCCAACTTGGTTGCCATCACCACCTTGAACCCACACCCCGGTGTTGTTGCTATTTTTATTTTTATTTTAGAGCGATCCTCTATATGGAACTTATAACCATTCACTACGTACTTAGACATTGTTGTGACCTGAAGCCCAGGTCCCCAAGATATATCTTTCAAAAATTGATTTACACCATTATTTGGATTATTTACCTACATAATGTTAAAAAAATCCATAAGTTAGCATAACTTATAAACATTATTTACCTACATAGTGTTAGAACATTATCAGGATAAACTTACAAATTGTTTGAACCACGTATCAAATCTCGTATATACAACATCATGGCCAAATTGACCCACGAAGTGACTGTGACACATCAAATATTCTTAGTAGTTGCATCAAGATGTAATCACAGTAAATTTTATATTTTGATAACTAATAAATCAATACTTACTTGAGAAATGGTACAACTTCGGGACAATTTAGCAACACATGAAGTGTAGCTGACTTGTACTCCATATCACTCAAACTTCACTTCCTAACATCCTTAGAACATCGGCCTGGTTGATTGAATATAGACATTGGCGGATATAATGGATCATTCACACATTCGACTGTGTGCCTATTGGGCCTATTCCTAGAACATGGAACATTACTCTCAAAATAATAAGAACAAAAATGAGCAGTTTCCTTTGCAAGATAAGCTTCGTATATAGATCCTTCAATACTATTCCTTTTCTTAACAAATTGTTTGCATTTGCCAATTGTCCTACATAATGTCATGTTAGCCAAGAACATTCAAATAAAATAGAAAATTACATTGAACTTATAATATTACCTCTCAAAGGGATACATCCATATGCATTGAACAAGCCCTCCAAGTCGTGCCTCGTGTACAAGGTGGATTGGAAGGTGTTCCATCACATCAAAAAAACCACATGGAAATATCTTTTCCATCTTACTAGAAGTTACACAAATGTTATGATCCATCCGGAGTAGGTTTTCTTCCCTTAATGTGGTAGAACACAAGTCTTTGAAAAACAAACTAATCTCTGTGATGGGTTTCCAGATTCTTTCAGGAAAACCACAAAATGCAATAGGCACTAAGGTCTCCATGAAAACATGACAGTCATGACTTTTCAAATGGCTCAACTTCCCTACCTCCATATAAACATTTTTTTCCAAGATTCGACGCCTAACCCTCATGTATCTTCAATTTCGTAACCCAATCACAAATTTGCCGTCTTTCCTCAAAAGTGAATGTTTAACTTGCTTTGGGCTTGACACCTTACCAGTGTTTGCTGTCTGCAAGTATAATTTAGGCCGCCTGCAATATTCTTGTAAGTCCATTCTAGCCTTCGGGTTATCATTTGTCTTACCTTTAACATCCATCACTGTGTTGACCAAATTGTCAAAATAATTCTTCTCAATATGCATGACATCAAGGTTATGATGGAGAAGATTATCCTTCCAATAAGGCAACTCCCAAAATATACTTTGTTTCATCCAATTATGAGTAATACCATATCCGGGGAATCTATAAGGTGGAGCTTCAGTAACTTTACTGAAGTTCTGGACCCTCTCCCAAATTTCCTCACCTGAAGGTATCTGATCACGCTCAACTATGTCTTATAGAAAGACTAAACGGGTGCTGCAAATATAATCTGGGATATTACACC